>CM024762.1:147037145-147297830 GCA_014218235.1 Colocasia esculenta
TCTTCTTCTTTGAGTCACCTCTTTCTCCCCTTCTGTCCCCCTGGGTTCAATCGCTGTTCAAACCCAAAACCGCGACTTTGAATTTGAGAGACCCAGCCGCGGAAATTAGAAAGTAGACAAAAATAAGATTGAACTGAGCCACATGTTGACAAACCCAAAACCGTGGAGTTGAATTAGAGAGACCCAGGACTACCCTCTCCAACACAGAAGCAAGTTCTTGGAGTTGGCAACTTCTCCGTGGTTTTTGTTGTGTCTACTTACCAGATCTTGATTCATCCACTCAACTTGCAGTCTTGCATGGGCATTTTCGAGCTACAATCCCCATTCGACTACAAAAATGGGTTGCAGCTCATCTCCGTCGGACGGGTCTCTACCAGAGTTTACACACAGCATCTTTCAAGCTTCCAGCTCTTGCTTGATCCTGCATTAGTCCAGTGTTTGTTCTTCTGCCCTCGTGGTGTTTTAAGGTCGGAGCTTCTACTTTCCAGCTTCATGTGTTCAGTTTTATGTATTGCAGTTTATTGTCCTCCTAGTTGCGCTAGTCGCATAAATGTCCCATGTAAAATGTTCTCATTAGTAAAGCCACAAAAAAAAAACTTGGGACATGTCCGGTGGGATCTCCAACTCGAAGTTGGGACTACTACTCACAAGCAGAGATTTTGGAGGGGGGAAAAGGGCTAGAACATGGAAGTTATTATGAGGAGTTTCATTACTTCCAACCCTCGATGCCCAGCATTTGAACATGCCCAAAATAGAGATTACGTGCTCCATGGCAAATAATAAACCACAAACTACAGATGCAGAATTGCAATTAAAAAAGAAAAGTCCCAGAACAATGATGGAGCAGAGACTAGACAGGCACATCCTCAAGTTTGACATTTACCAAAGGAGAGAGAGGGAGGGAGAGAGAGATAACAGAGGATGGCCCAAGTGCATGCAAACTTGACGAACAGTCGAACAAACATCTAATTAGTAGTAGCAGCAGATCAAAAACCAGAGGCCATTAATGGCACCAGACTACCAGAGGGTGATCTTCCGACACGCCAGAGGCAAGCACCCCTGGCCATCTCATGCACGCATCAGCACTGGAACATCTCGCGGGGAGCCATGACGGGCTGGGAGGGGCAGGGGAGCTGCCACGGCTCCAGCAGCGGGTCGGGCAGCTCGGGGATGTCCATGTCCGTACCGCTGAACTCCTCGATCAAGCGCAGCACCGAGTTCAGCGACCGCAGCCTCTCTGTCAGCTCCGCCACGCGGGCGCTCAGCACCGCGTTCTCCGAGTCCAGCCCGGTGAGCTGCTGATCGTACGCGGCGATCTGCGACGTCGCGCGGGCGTTCTCGCCCTTCAGCTGGGTCACCTGGTTGATGAGCTCGTCCAGATGTTGCTGCTTCCTGAGGCGGGACCGCCTAGCGGACTCCCGGTTGGACTCCATCCTCTTGCGCTTCCTCGGGTCGACAGCGGCGTGGGGGTCGGAATCGGAGCCGGAGGAGGAGGCCGGTTTTGCCGTTGGGGATGCCATTGCCGCTCTAATCTCTTTGCGGAGAAAGGAGGTTTCTCGGGTTTCTAGAGCGAAGGTTTTGGTGGGTCGAAAACTTGCCGGTTGCGGCGGTAGGGGGTAATCACTGATCAGACGAGAGGAGGGTGGGGTTCAGGGAGGGAGTTCAGCTCATGAGACGGCGTAGAACCAGTAGAGGAAGACGACGGAGAAGGAGTGGAGGAGGCGGAGGCCGCGCAGGACGGTGCCGAAGCTCATAAAGGGCTAATTAGATGGGGGGCTTCTGGTGTGGGGCCGGGAACATCGACGGCGTCGCCGTTGCCTTCGCCGGTGGCAAACTGGTAGGGATCGCGGTGGGGTTTCGCTGTGCAAGCAGAGGGGAAGAAAGACGGCGCGGGATCAAGATCGTGTCTTGGAGATGGATTCTCTCGGATTCAGATGGAAATCTGCAAAGCATACAAAAAAAAATCAATCTTTCGAAGAAATCGCAGCAGGAGACAACAGATAGATCCAACTTCTCGAAGAAATTACAGCGCAGGAAACATCAGAAAGGCTCCCATCATTCCAAGAATAATCGCAACAAGAAACATCAGAAAAATCCATCCTTTCAAACAGATCTAGAACCCCGAAAACATCAAAACAGGAAGAACCCTACAGACAACCCTCCCTCTAGAACCCAGAAAACACCAAAACAGGAACAAACCTTAGAGACAACCCTCCCACAAAACCCAATCCCCCCAAAAGAAAGAACACAAAACAGCACCTACCCAGAAACCAAACAGAAGAAAAAAAAAACAGGAAAAAGAAAAAAGGAAGGAAGGAAAAGAAAAGAAGACCTACCTTGGTAGAAGCAGCCTGGGGAGGTGACTCCCTTCGGAAAAGATCTCAAGAGCGAGAGCGGAAAGAAGGTTTGGCAAGGCCCCGGGAGGGCCTATTTATAGATGGGGAAGGGGGCATTCTGGGAAGAAGACGGAGAGTTTCTTCCAGCTTTGTCCATCGGATATTCGGATATCTTTAAACGAGAAGACAGGACGAATCTTCCTGAGCTGGCCTGGTAGGTTTCCAAAAGTCCAAATTTTCCGCCGGGGAGGAGGGCCCGTGGTGGGATGTAATCGCGGCCAGCTCGTCGTCGCCCACCACGACACAGCTGGTGCTCGTGGGGATTAAAAGTTAGATAGATTTGAATATTATAACTCTGTTCGCGTCATGAAAGCTGTCGCATAACTCTCACGCCGGTGCTTACGACGGAGGAAAAGTTCGAAGGGTCGATTACCCATTATGTTATACAATTTCAATATATAAATTTATGGAGGTTTGATAATGAGATAAAAAAATTATCTATTTTTTAACATTGATTTTAAATTTATAAATAATTTGATAACTAAGATATGATAAATAAGGTTGATAAAAATTATTCAAGATAAAATGGTGATAAAAAAAGATAATTATCTCACCCATATGAACATATCGAGGGGGATAAAAGTTATCTTTAGAGATAACTCATTAATTATAATATTTATTTTAAAAAATTATGTATCTCTTCTTATACATATTTAAATAGTGTCAAACTAGATGTAAAAAAGTGATAATTATACATACTCTATCGCATTATATCACATCATATTAAAAATTATCACATTCTTAATTATTTTTCATGTAAATCATCTCAAATAAAAAAAAACTCTTAAATATGAATAACATATACATAATTTACTTATCTTCGATTCTCTTATCTCATTATAAAAAAAAATCTTATACTTTAATATTTATCTAATCTAATGCGGTATCCTCGAGATCTAATAATAGAATTGGGTGTCTTCAGAGGCTAAGCTTTAAAGGGATTATAAGGATATGTTACATTTTAGTGCATGGGTGGAGTATAAAAACTCCTAATGTTACGATTTTTTCGAAATTTGCCTTTGTATTGGATTTGCTCGATTTTTAACACATAAAAATTGCTAGATTTTACAGCTGGAGAAGAGCAATGGTTGGTGAATTTTTACACAGTTCTGTGAAAAGACGTAGGCAATGTAGGGACAGATCTGAACTCCTTTTGTCGTGTGGGTTTTGGAAATGAGATAGAATTGCTGTATATTTCACAGATTTTTTGAAAAGGTAAAATCTTTTTTATTGATGAAGAACTAATGCTGAAAATCTCATGTATAAATGTTTCAACAGTGGATATCTTTTGCTGTTTGTTACAAAGGATAAGTTCAAATACCTCTACATTTACCGATTTCAAATATAAGCTACCTTCGAAAGTCCTTGTTCTCTTCACAAAATTCTTTAAATTATTGAATGTACTCTTTAGAAGAAGTAGCATTTACTAAATTTTTAGTACAAAACGTATGCATATGAATCATACGAGGTTAAGGAGTATTTGGACAGTAACTATCTAATGAAACAAGGTCCGCGCCATAACGTGGTGATCTCTCCCTTTAAAAAAAAAAAAAAAAGAGGAGAGTCGAGAGGGTGTGGGATCGATCTTGCATCTTCTCTCTCACAATTTTTCTTTTCCTATCAATTTATTTATTAAAAAAATTAATTAAAAGTTTCTATCAATTTTTAAATTTATTTTCTAATTCTTCACCTCATTAAAATACACATCATCTCTTCTTATAGACACGTTAATTTTTGTTATAATAAAGACTATTTCAATTAAAAATAGAGATTTTTAATTAACTTTTTTTCTTCTGAAAACTATGTAAAAAAACTCTTTAGAAAAAGTTAAACGTGAAAAAGGGACACCTGCCACAATACCAGAAAAGATGTCCTCAGCAATCCTTTGCTCTGCCGCATCTGTCCGACTCACTTTGGGGAATATTCTCCTAAGTCTGGGAATATTCTCTCAGCAACAAAGTTCGGATGTGCGACATCTGTCCAACGTATTAAATAAATGGACGGTCTTGATCAACTCTCCATCTGTCTTATTTTTTCAAGGAGTAACAAGTTTGCGGCAATTGATGGACGAGGTATAAAAATTGGGACAAAGATATAATAGTAAATATTTTCAAATTCATTTTTGAGTATTCTTATCTAAATTAACTATACGAAAGTGTGCATGTCATCTCATCAATTAACAAATTCTTTGAATGTGCGACAAATATTACTCTCTATGTTTTTACAACATTGTAAAATAATATAATACAATAGTATTTTTCTCATTTTACGTTATTTCTTAATGATAAATGGTTAGTTTTGAAAATCCGATCCAATCCAAAACACAAACCATCCATGGATCGTCTCCCATGGCATTTATCTGATGGAAGAGACAACACACTAAAGTTAACAGCACCCTAGTGCCAAAACTTCTTAATTTCACCACCAAACTACCTAAGAAAAGACACCATTCATCAAATTATACTGATGTGAATTGACCACCCAACTCCCCTTCAAACCACTGTGAGAGAGGGAGATGGTCTCCGGCCCTTCTTGTTCAAGTCATGACTCAAGCACACATGATTGCCATGAGCCTTTGACAGCCTTGTTTTGGTTCGCAGGTGGAGGCCAAAAGGGTTAGGGAGAGAAAAAGTGTAGCATTTGGGTAGTGATGGAGATAGATTAATATCCGTTTGTGAGGATTATCAAAGCTTCAAGTGGCTATCAAACGAAGGGAGGTTGGCCACGTACTTGCTTTAGGTGGACGTCTACGTGCTACCAACTTGCGATAAAACTATTAATCGTGTATCTTCCAGCTGGTACGCCTTCTTCCATGATGTCACAATTTATAATTATGACTCTCGACTCATGATTCAAAACCTAACCTCTCGTCTCTCTCTCTCTCTAACATTTGGCGGGGTGAATATGATTCGATTCACCTCATTTTTAAGTGAAGTGAAATCGAATCAAAATTCTGTTCGAACTGAACTTGTTTGATTCGATTTGAGTTGAAAAAAATCACATTTAAGAGGCGATCTTGAGTTCAAAACTCAAGACCGCCCCATGAAAATGGAGAGCACTAGTCAATTGGGTTATACTTTTTTTGTAATATTATTTTTTATCAAATATATTTAATATATATTCAATTTAGTTGATTTTCTAATAGAGAATTAAATTGAATCGCAAGAGTCTTCAATCCAAATCGAACGGGTCGATTCAGTTTAATTTTTTAGGTTGAACCGTTTAATGAACACTCTTATTTAAGACCTCTTTCGATTAATTAGTGGGACAAAGTGAATTAGAATGGGGTTAATTTCAAATAAGAAAATTTTATTTTTTAAAAAATATTTAGCAAGATAAGCTTGCGATTCCAAGGGTTTCCTTACCTTATCACAGGGGTAAGGAAACCCTTGGAATATTGTTTAAGTAATATTTTGTGCCAATATTTTTGTACAAACACAATTATCAATACTCATATGATATCGAACCTGCCTTTCATGTGAATGTCGGTAGTTATGTTTACACAAAAAATGGTGTCACATCCGTTTGGTTGCATGTAAAATAGTTTTAGAGGAAAATAATTTTCTGCGGAAAAACTTTTACGTGAAAACGGAAACGTAATTGTCTATTTGGTTGTTAGGAAAATATAAAGTTGTATAAAAGATATGAAATTTTATGATCCACTCAAATGAGAGAGAGTCATATACTCCTTATATACTAACACTATTCATCAAATTTTTTATTTTATTTTTATTTTATTTTTGATATTTTAAAAAAATAAAAAATAAATAAATAATAAGTGAAAAATGAATACTTTTGGCAAAGATAATTTAAATTAAGAGAATTAAAATAAAAACATAACTTGAATGAATAGTGTTCTCCAAATATTTTAATAAACAATTAAAAATTAAAATAATAAATGAAAAATTATTAGATTAGACAAATATGACTTAAATGAAGGGAAAAAAATAAAAAAACAACTCACATGAATAGTGTCAAAATAAATGGTCTGCACATGCGTGGAGGAGGTAGCAGGCACTTTCGTGGAGGAGGAAAACGGCTTCCGCGTCATCCGCGGGAATGCCAAAATCCGAAGTTTTCTGCATAAAGTTTTCCAAAATCTGGTTTTCAGAGATACCAAATGGTCTTAAAAAATTGTTTTCCCTGGAAAATCGTTTCCCGACAGAGTTTTACCCACAAACAAACAGACCCTTAGCTTTTTCCTATTTTCTTCGTCAGTGACGCAGGGATTCACACGTACTTCGCAGGGCGAAAAAAACCTGTGGGCTCCGTTCGAGAAAGCCCATCTAAAGGCCACGGGCCTTCTGAGATATCATAAACTTGTAGCTTCTGACTTGAGCCCATATAAAATAGCCCGGCCCAAATAATATAGCCCTCTATGACTGGGTACAACAGTATACCTATGGATATAAGAGGCCATTACACTGAAACTGAGACAAATATCTCAGTTTGATAGAGCAAATCCAACCTTATAGCTGGGTTCAACAAGCTAGCTAGATCTCCCCTAAAAAATGGTTCAAGCTGACAAGTTCTTTAAACATTTAATCATCTTTGGATAGAATCCAAGGTGTGTTTGGTACAAATGTTAGTTAAAAGTCCTTTTCAACTCACATGTAGAAGTAAAGGATTAGATGATTATACAAGTGGGCATTTCCTTACCAATCTACTTTCGCACCCATTTGCGAAGCTATTGTTTGAAACATTTGGTTAGACTTAGAAGAAAAAAAAAACATTTACAAGCCTATTTTGTTTGGCTACTTATTAAAATGAAATATTCTAGTTTAAAACTATTTCTATTCGTTAGAAAGGATAGGTTACAACTGCACGTACGGACAAAATGACATCCCCACGTCAACAATACAAAACTACGCGCATGCTGTTGTTCTTCCCGTTGCACTTATCAATAATAGCAGTGTGTATTAGAGGTTTTGTTGTTGAGAGATTTTTTAGTATTGTTCATGTTACTGATACTACTGTTGTATCACTTAAGACTGTAATTGAATCTGTTTTGATGAGATATGGACTCAACTTATCCAGAATAAGAGGACAATGTTATGATAGTGCTAGTAATATGTAGGGTGAGTTCAATGGTTTTAAAGTTTTGATTATGAGAGAGAATAGCTCGACATATTATATTCATTGTTTTGCTCATCAGCTCCAGTTGACGCTTGTAGTTGTTGCTAAGAATCATGACGATGTGTCTTGGTTTTTCTATGTTGTTTCTCAAATTATAAATGTGATTAGTTCATCTTACAAGCGTCGAAACACTCTTTGAGAAAATCAAGCTGTTAGCGTTGCAGAAGCTTTAAGTAACGATGATCTTCAGAGTGGTAGATGTTTGAATCAAGAAATAAATTTGAAAAGACCAGGTGATACCTGTTGGGTTTAGTGGAGGTACTTGATGTTATTTATCAAGAATGAACTATGGATGAAAATGTGAAGCACGTGGTTTATTATTTGCATTGAAAACTTTTGATTTTGTATTTCTTCTACATTTGATGACAAAAGTATTGGTTATCACAAATGAGTTGTCACTAACTTTGTAAAGAAAAGATCAAGATATAGTTAATGTCATGTCACTTGTGAAACTTTCTAAACAACGATAGCAAGTTATGAGGGATGAAGGTTGAAATGACTTTTTTGAAGAAGTATGCTCATTTTGTGACAAAGAAGAGATTCTTATTCCTAATATAGATCATTAATATACATTTTTTGAAAGATCTCGACGTATGGCTTCTTGTATCACAAGTTTACATCATTTTTAGATTGATTTTTTATATCACATATTAGATATGCAAATGCAAGAACTGAACAGTCATTTCAATGAAACAAATATTGAGTTGTTTCTTTGTGTGGTTAGCTTAAATTCCTATGATTCATTTTCAACATTTGACAATAAAAAGTTGGTTAAGTTAGCTGGATTTTATCCAAATGAGTTTCTTAATTTTGTTGATCTTGTAACACTTCATAATCAGCTTGAGAATTATATCTTTGATCTAACATCGAATGATATATTTTCTGACTTAAAATGTATTGGTGATCTTGCAAGAAAATTGGTAGAGACAAAAATACATGTTGTGTATCCGATGATATATTTACTTATAAAATTAGCATTACTTCTTCCAATAGCTACTGCAAGTGTTGAAAGAGTATTTTCAACAATGACTTATATGAAGAATAAGTTGTGGAACCGAATGTGTAGCGATTGGATGAATGATTGTTTAGTGATATTTATTGAGAAAGATTTGTTTGAGAATTTAAACAATAAAATTATTATTGAAGTGTTTTAAAATATGAAAACTCTTCGAATACAATTGTAAGGAAAGAAATAATTGTAATGAATTGTCTTATTTTTATTAAAATATTTTTATTTTATTTTAAATATATATTTAAAATTACTTATTTATATTATATATAAATTATATACATATTAAAATTTGATTTGATTGACCCTACTAAACAAAATCTCTGGATCCGTCCTGCATATTGTCTTGTGCAAAAAAATGACAACCCCGGACCGGTGGTCTCCGAAACATGATAAAGGGTCCCTATTGTGAAAGAGAAAGACTTGTTGCATTTTTTGCTGCACTTTTAGTGCACTTTGCACTTCTCTAGTTGGCCAATGTGCTATTGGCACATTGTACCCACCCAATGAGGAGTGCAAAAGTGCACTAAAAATGCAGCAAAAAAGTGCAACAAACCTTTCTCATTATGAAATCACGTCCACAATGGACATCTCCATGAATTCCCCAATGGACAAAACATCCTCTAACAAGAGAAAATTTCAGAGCACCGTAACAATACGGTGAGAAAAGGTTTGAAAGCACCTTAAATGCCCTGCCTTTTTCTAACAACTAGGATGGGGACCTGGCCCAGCTACAACAGCATGAGCGGGTCATCCTTACGAGAGAGCTTCGTGTGTGGGTGGCCGGAGCCAAGCTGGTGGAGGTTTCTGATGAGAGGCAAGCCTCTGGCGGATTCCTCACATGAGCTTTGACACGGAGTAGAGCCTGAAGAAGAGCGGCTCTAGATGTCGTCGACATCTACAAGGTGGAGGCCATCGCCGCGAGGAGGTCCCACGACTGGAATGCGCCCCCTTGGCCCTTGCAGGAGAAGAGATCGTCGACATCTACCCAGAAGGAGATAATCGACCGGGTTGAATGATTTATCCGACCGACCAAAAAACTTAAATATTTCTCTTCTCTCACATGTACACATAATATTAATATGCGTGACCCCAGGTAATATTTCATAGTTTTCACCCCAACAATATATGTTGAAGGGCACTTTTGTCTTAAAATTTACGTTTGAGACAGAATGTTCATTCTCTTTTGGATGGCAACTAATTTCCGAGGGCTATTTTTGAATCTGAGCAGATTGCAGGGAGTTAATTTTAAATATGAAGATTTTAAAGAGTTATTTGAAATATCAGTAGATATCAGAAGTGTAATCAAAACTCAAAATATTTCACTATGAACTCTACGAATCTATAAATTAACAAGTGTTTATTGCATGATCCGAGTTAAGTTGAGGATCTACAAGTTGTAAGTTGAAACCTAGTAAGAAGGTATGCTGACTGCTGAGTTAAAATTCTCAAGAAAGGTTAAAAATATTTACAATGTCATGCACATAAGGTCATATTATCGTAAAATTTTAAAAACTACATTTGCAAATGAGACAGAACTTGCAATCTACACAGTGCATGTGAGAAGGTGCCGCATTTTTAGTCTCCTCCAACTACCGTAGCAAGGAGGAGAATTCCGTTTGCAAGCCCAATAAAGAAGAAAGAAAGTGATGGATCCAACGAAAGAATCGAAACAAATGTGGGCCATCTGGAAGGTCCCACCATGTACCCAAAGCACGGTTGCTGTGCCATACCTGCATACTAACTAGGGACTTTCTGGTGCACCCGCACGGTGGGCCCAAACAATATTTTTTTATTTTTAACAGAAGACTGGCCCGATATAAAGACGATCCGGATCGATCCGGACCGATATGATACGATACGTTTAGTGTCTTATCTTACCAAATAATATTTGGGTTGATCTGATATAGCCTGTCGGCCGACCTCGATCCAAACAGATCAAACATGCGCAAGATGATATTATCTTGGGTTTTTTTTATACATATTCTTATAAACATAATAATTGGGGCATAATCTATCTTATTCTCATATTTGCACCAAAAAATAGACAATTTTTTTACCAAAAAATCCTACAGTCACTTGTCATAGAACTGCAAAATATATTTGAAATATTTTTTTACTGACTATTTTAGTAACCAAAAGTTGAACACTTTAACCTGTGAAAAGTTGAAAAGAATATTTTCCTGTCGCCAAGAGGGCTGACGGTAGGATTTCTAGTGTAAAAAATTTTTATGATCTTTTGGTATAAATGTAAAAATAAAATAAATTATAATCTAACAATTATACAGTTAATAAGAATATATATAAAAAACTATGTTATTCCACTGCGATACTTGACTTAGTTGACTATGAGATAGATGCGACGGGGTTGTGATCAATTGCCGCCTCTACCAATTGCATTCAAGAAAAGTTTTACTGCACATCATGGGAAGAGAGTGGTGTGTACGCACACCCTCTCCTCATTGGGTGGCCACCCACACCACTCTCATGATGTGCATTAAGTGTAACTCTTGTATTCGTGATTTTTTTTTTTTTTTTGAGTTAAAATTGGATATGGGGTTGGGTTGGAGGAGGGCCCCGAGTTTGATCTTAGAATAGGGCATGGGCTAGTTTTTCAATGATATTATCTTCGGATTATAACAAAAAAATAGATATAATTTAACTTTGAAAAATGATTCTCTCTCATCGAAGAGGTGAATCCAACTCAACTGGATTTGTCGCTCTGAGAGAGAAATTCGAAGACCCGCTCCTCTTAGGGTTGCGGCCCCCTAAGGCTTCTATCTTGAGATCACCGTGACAGGAGACTAGCAAGATTCTTTATTTTTACTATATGTATGATAATTTTTATACGTAACTACAGTTAAATAAATCTTTACTAATGCACAAATATATGTCGTTCTATTTATAATTTTGAAAGGATCAATTTATAGACGACACATTTATAATTATTCTAATATTTTTTTTTTTCAAAAACCAATACCTACTTTCTCCACTCCCGAAGTGCACAGGACTATGTAGTAAATTAGACAACAAGATCTCATCTCATCACATCAAAGATATATTATGTTGTGAGGAGATATATTTATGACACTTTAAAAAATATAATAACTAAATTTTTTATGATCCTTATTAGATGGACATAATAAGTTATTTGTATATTGATCAATAAAAAATAGATAAATTAATTAAGAGTCATTATCAAATTTTTGATTTATTTGTTAGTCTTTAATAAAATTGTAATTCATTACAATTAATATTATCATCTGTTATAGTATACGTTAAGTCCTGTGTTACAGTAAAGACCTCTCTATTATAGTTAAGAATTTTTAATTAATTTACCCATAAAAAATTATAAAAATATTTTTATTACACTTTTGAAAATATGATAAATATTTTTATTTTACAGCTAGAGGCCATGGAGAACAAGAAATCATAAAAAATTGTAAGATTCCTACAGTTCTTCGTTTCAGAGATCGAGACATTCTGGGCCACAAGAAAACTCGTCATCTGATCGTTTATAAGCTTTATTTATATTTTTCTCGATTTTTTCTTGTGCACGGCTTCTTCTCCTTCACAACCCTGAATCGTCGTCGCCAGCAGCTTCTACCCTCGTCGGGGAAGCAGTACTGTTAACAGAGGGTAGGGTCTTCAGGATGGGGTCGGAGGAGGCCTGGCACGGTACGCAGAGCTCGAGGGAAACGGCGGCCCAGGTGCAGGCGACGATTCATGTGCTCATCTTCCCCTTCCCCGTGCAGGGCCACATCACTCCGATGCTGAAGCTCGCCGAGCTCCTCTCCATCTCCGGCATGCGGGTCACCTTCCTCAGCACCCACGACAACCATCGCCGCCTCCTCAGCTCCGCCTGCGTCCGGGCCCGGCTGGCCCGCCGTCCGGGCCTCCATCTCCGCTCCATCCCCGACGGGCTCTCCGAGGACAACCCCCGGGACGGCAGCCGGCTGCTGGAGATGATCGAGGGGCTGGACGCGGCTACTCTCCCGCTTTTCCGGGAGATTCTGGCCTCTTCGGGCGGCGATGGCCCCGAGGGAGCGCCGCCGGTGACGTGCGTCGTGGCCGACGGGCTCATCTTGTTCGCGGTGGACGTGGCGGAGGAGCTGGGTATCCCCATCATAAACTTCCGAACCAGCAGCGCTTGCAGCTTCTTGGCTTACCAGCGCATCCCCGAGCTCTGCGAGACTGGGATTATCCCCTTCCAAGGTTAGCTAGCGTCCACGACCATGCACCCAGTTCACCCAGAAAGTGGATATCGTCTCCCTTCTACCTTAACATGTGGCTCATCTCTCGTTCGATCTCAGATGGGTGCGATTTGGATAAACTGGTAGCATGTGTGCCGGGGATGGAGAACTTCCTCCGCCGGAGAGACCTGCCCAGCTTCTGCCGGTCCAACAGCGTCGATGACCCCTACATGCGCTTCCTGAAGGGAATGATCCGGAACTCGACTCGGTACAGAGGACTCGTACTCAACACGTCCGAGTTCGTCGAATTCGCCGCTCTGACTCAGATCCGCCGACTGGTTCCCTCGACCTATCCCATCGGGCCTCTCGATGGCCTTCTGCAAACGGTGGAAAGTTTGACCAGCGCCGTGGAGGGGGAAGCCGGCGGTGTTCCTCCTTCCAAGTACTCCACCAGCCTCTGGCAAGAAGACCGTACCTGCATAGCGTGGCTCGACGCCAGCCCCCCCTCCTCCGTCGTCTACGTCAGCTTCGGCAGCCTTGCTCTGCTCAAGGGGGAGCAGTTGCTGGAGCTTTGGCACGGGCTGGTTAACAGCGGCTACCACTTCCTCTGGGTGGTGAGGCCGGGCCTCGTCGTCGACGGAGGCGCGGACGGCGGCGTCCCGGAAGAGGTGGCGGCTGGAACAGAGGAGAGGGGGCTCCTGGTGGGGTGGGCACCGCAGCAGGAGGTGCTGGCTCACCCGGCGGTGGGTTGCTTCCTCACGCACAGCGGGTGGAACTCGACGCTGGAGGGCATGTGGGCGGGGGTGCCCATGGTGTGCTTGCCCTACTTCGCCGACCAGCCCGTCAACAGCAGGTTCGTCGGCGAGGTGTGGAGGAACGGTGCGGACATCAAGGATCGCTGCGACAGGGCCACCGTGGAGAAGGCGGTGAGAGAGGTGATGGCGGGGGAGCGTGGCCCAGAGATGAGGGCAGCAGCGGCTAACTTGTCGGAGATGGTGAGGGAGTGTGTCGGAGAAGGGGGCACCTCCTACAAGAACTTGGAGAGGTTGATCCGGGACATAAGAGCCATGAGCTTGAATAGAAACCAGAAAGTTGGATTGCACACTTAAAATTACCCTGTTCATGATTGGTTTCCATCTGATCTGCAGGATGGAAATGTCTCTCTCTCTGCATTCAACTTTGCATCTTCATGTTATCTCCATCTTCATGTTATCTGCAAAAAATAAAAAATAAAATAATTTCCGTATTTTGCCGGGCCTCCTGACCTTTATTGTATTATCTTTAAGTGATTACATTCATTTCGAGCTCAAATATTTTTAATTCTATCCTATTTAAGTTGAATATATATATAAATGGCTGATATAATATGATGATCGGGTGGGGCCTCGGCTCAGTCGCCCTCCCAAGCTATCTGAGCCGATGCTGCCGACAATTTAGGTTGGCTAGATCGACTCCAGTAGACCCCTTGGGTCGACAATTTTAGTTCAGCTAAAGATGAGGTTTATCCAGTTCGATCTTAACCGGCGCGAAGGACGACTTCGGGATTCTCGAGATGTTGCTCATATAATGGCTGAGATGTTAACTTCTGAGGTAATGGCCGCGGGTCATGCGCTGGATAACTATAATCATTAGGGCTATGATCTATATGATCTAGCGTGGCGCGACGACGGCCAGACGACAGTTACAGCAACATGATGTAAGGATCACTGGCTCGTCTAACGATTACTTTAAGTAATCACCTATATAAGAGACAGACATTTCTCATGCACAGATATATTGTTTTGCTTCAAAGATAAGTTATTCTTTTAGACTAGCGACCGATTTAGATATCAGAGTGTTTTTCCACTGAAACCTCTCAATAAATTTTGTTGTTCCTTGATCATCAAGATCAAAAACTCGAAGTACGCATCTTTTGTCGACTACGTAAATTTCGTCCCAATTAATTTAACTTGGTCGTCTCGATTTAAACACCTTATCTCGGCCACCTCAGTAGATCACCTCGACTTCAGCCGACCACAATTAATAACCGTAACAAAGATGATTGCAGTGTCGGTATATTTTTTTAAAAAATGGATATTATCGGTTTAGCGGACAACACAGTTAAATCTCTCAAGCACTACCGTAGGAGTTTGAAATGTCATGATGCTGACGCGAATATTCCCCCAGAGTTGTACGGGGGGGACCGTTGGACAACAACTACATATTTCTGATGGGGTTGCCATCAGATTGCACCCTCCAGCTGATCAAAATTAATTTATTATCTTATTTAATAATGTATTATGTAACTGATTAATTCATATGTGTACGTATTATAAAGTATGGACATTATAGACGAGATATATAAATAAATTATAAGAAATCCTACGACCTACGAGGCTACGACGAAGTGAAAGCTAGAGGAAAGGGAACAGTCCATCAAAGAATGGCCCACGGCGCAGCTGCAGAATTGCCTGTTTCTCCTGATGGGCCGGGCCCGATTGATGGATTTGCGGCCAGTTTATTTATGGGCCCAAAGAGGCCGACTTCTAAATCTATGGACCAATGGAGAGTTAGGAATAACCAATTAATTAATCACTAATAAACAAGAATCTCAGGGTACATACATTTTTCGATCGTAAAACTTGCTCGATGTATGGGATTGTATTCGTAAGAATAGTCAACTATCATGAGAAAAGTAAAATAAAATTACGATGTGTAGTCCTTCTCACTCATAGTTATCCTAATTCTCAAGTTTTAAAGTCAGACTAGCTGCCGTTTGGTATTAAGATAAATCGAGAATGAATTAAAATATTTTAAAAATTTTGAGAATATCTTCACTCTATTTTCGATCTATCTCGATATCAAATATGACTTTAAGAATTGTAGTCCCTCTTCACTCATGGCCACTCTCCATTCAACTCAAAATGGTGATAAGTGAAGAGGGATTTTGTTTTGTTTTTCAATATACGATAACCCGCATAACACAGTTGATGTATGGAAAATAAGTTCAAGCTTGTGGTTCCCTGGGAATCTCAGTGCTCAAGGCCCTAACTCAGAGTTTTAAGTAAAAGGAAGCTAAAGAGTCGAGTCGGCACAACTAAGATCACAAGATTCACCATGTTGACGAAGAACATCACCACCACTTTACTATGAATATGAAGACCCATAGAGCCTCTTTTCGTAATTGCGGATATATATTCTTGGGTTAAGATATTGAGATATAGTTTAATTTATTTTTTAACTTAACTTATTTTAAAATAAAAAAGGATAGTATCCTTTGTTACCTCAGAGGTAACGCTACCTTACAAGTTGGGTACGTAGATTTACCCTAGCACACCCTTAGATAATTTTTTAGAAAAATTTATTGCACTTAAAAATTGTACTTTTTCATTCACTTTGACCTTTTTATTGGCCCATACACAACAGGTACATTGTGCCCATCGAATGAAAAATAAAAACTATATGAGAAAATACAATTGCCAAGTGTAGTAAACTTTTCTCATAACTTTTTTATATTCCTAGTTTGTCTATACAATGATCTCAAAGTCAATTAAAATTTAATTATATGGAGAACAAATCTCGACACTCTGATCCAAATCATGAGGTCCAACATGTTGAACTTGAACCAATAAATAAAAATCTAATTACTAAAACCATGATCCACTTAAGAAGAGTCCAATACAATCTAAGAAGCACAATCAAGTATCATATTATCATGCATGAGGTTTGACCCTCAAACTCAATAAGAGCTATTAAGGGGATATCCTTGGCAAGTGGATAACTTCGGAATAGATGTCATCGGAACACGCTAAGCTAGAAAGTAAGTTCGGCAACCGATCATATCTTTAGGTCAGTCAATCTATAGTCCAAAAAATCCATATTAGCTTGAGAAAACCCTTAACTCTATGGCACTTGATATAAGGGGCTTTCAACCCAACTAGATATAAAAGATCGATTCTGTGGAATATTTGGACAGTCTGGAGATGATCCAACTAGACAATATGGTTAGCAAACTTGCATGTGGAGATAGTTTTCTTAAAAAGATGTGGGAGGATTAAGATAGAGATATGAATCCACACATCTTTATCTTTAATCATGGCTCATAAATTTTGCAACCCACCCTAAAATCTGGGGCGAGGATCCCTCTATGAATCATGCCCCAAAATCTAGCCTAATCCCTAGCCAAATTTTGTGGAACCAATGGGAAAGGTTGAAACCTATATAAACACTAAGTAGCTTTCTAATTAGGGGTATTCATTTCTTTATTTGAACTGAAAAATCGGATTCGATTCAAAATGTTAGAATTTGGGTCAATGACCCAAACCAAATTGGAATAACTTTAAATGATTTGATTCGGTTTGTAAATCGAACCAAATCGTGCGAACCAAATAAATTGAATAATTTTTAGTGGTTTTTTTATTGTTTCTACGATCTTTTTATTTTCATCGATTTTTGCAAGATTGTTTTTAGTTATTTATATTTTCTTCTAAAGGATAACAACTTTTAATTATCCTTCATTATTTTTCTCAATATTTTTTAATTTTACTATTTTTCTCACTAATTTTATTTTAACTATTTTTTCTTACTGGTTTCTATCTACACTATTTTTATTGATTTTTATTCTCACTGATTTTTATTGTCACTATTTTTCTCACATATTTTTATTTTCAAAATTTTATCACTATTTTATTATCATTTTTTCTCTCCAGTTTTTATTCTCACTAATCTTTATTTTCACTATTTTTCTCACTAAATTTTCACTTTTTGATCACTGATTTTTATTATCGTTGTTTTATCACTGATTTTTACTCTCACTTATTTTATTTTCACTAGTTTTATCACATATTTTTATTTCCACTATATATAAATAATCCAAAAAAGAAGCCTAATAGGTTCAAACCGATGGATCGAACCAAACAAAAACAATTAAGTTCAATTTGGTTCGGTTTATTTTATTGTCAGTTCGGTTCATAAAATTTTTTTTTGCTTCAATTTCAATTGAACCGAAAATTACTTCAAACCGAACAGAACCGAATCATAAACAACCCTTCTTCCAATGAAGGTATGATAACATCTCTACTCATACACTGTTGAACAACAATCTTGAATCCTCTAGCCTTTTTACCCTACATTTTTGTCTTGTATTAACTTAAACATCAGAAGATTTTCTTTGGGAGCCCTAGCTACAGATCTTTGACCTTTTATTTTTCTCTATAAATCCACATAGTTGAGCGAGAAGAGTGCTTGCAGTTTCTCCAATCCTCAAATCATCCGATGGCCAGTAATGGGATTTAGGATCGACCCTCTTCACCATGTGTTTAGACTTAGGGATGTAAAAATTTAGGTTCGACTCAGGTTGATCAATACTATCCTATCTTCAGATAGTACTTTATTATTTTTGCAGGTACGGAGAGTATATCCATCATGGGTCCAGATATACCCACAAGTATCTATTGTCATCTAAAAAAGATCAATTACAAGAGTGATATGACAACTGTTCAATCTTTCTCTATTTTTCTTCATAGTACTGGTCAGATGATATTATAGCACATAATTATAAAAGAAGAACCATAAATGAGAACCACAATTTAAGTATACTAATTAGTAAATATCAAAATAGATTCAAATCTGGTATAGATTCCGTTGCACTAAACTCGTGTCCAACCCAAATATTAAATAGATATTTTAAAAATACTCGAATCTATATCCATATCTAATTGCACAGATATAATCAGATCCGTCAAAATTTGGATGACATGGAGAATCATGTTTAGACTTTTTATCATCCCTATTTACACCCATTCCTCACCCACATAGGTAAAATGGCTTCCAAAGCAGCTCTATGAATGGAGAAGGGAGGCAATGACACAGGATGATGGCGGTTGGCAGCCATCTAAAGATGACCATTGTTTGCTAATTGACAGTGGGTAGGTGCAAACTACGATGAAAGACCACCTTGACTTGTTTGTTTGTCAACTGAGGCGACGTTTGGCAACAAAGTTGAAAAAAAATTAAAATTAAAATTTTTTTTGAAAAGATCAACCCTATTTCCAAATGCAACACCTCTTTACTTGACTTTTGAGCCCTCCAAAATCGTATGGAGGAGAGAGATAGGGGGAAGAGTTGAAATATGGATAAACGATGTTACACATGCTTTTGAAAAATTTTAAAACTGAAGGAGAGAGATGAACAGTGCGCAAGCGGTGAGAAATTTTTTATTTTTTTGTTTTTACAATTTCAAAAATCTTGTTACCCACGTCGCAAAAGACGCGAGCGACCAGACAACAATCGTGAGGCCGTTGTCAGGTGCAGTCGAATCTGATATTTTAGATTTTTTACTTTTTAAAAATCATTTGCAAACTCTGCCTTAAATGTTGAGAATGATATAGATCAATAGATGAAATGGATCGTTAAATTCACCCATCAAATATTATTGGTCTAATAGCTGGGGGAGAATTTAATTAATGTCAATAGTATTTTAATTCAACTATTACTTACACTTTAACAACATTGACTTTTGAATATCTTATCCATTTTTATTAATGGGCCAAGCTTCTCCAAATAGGCATGTAATTTTAAATCCTAAGTTTTTGCCCAAAATCCAAGAAAAAGTGTTAATGGGTATATTAAAAATCCCGTAGTTGTAAATCCGCGTTCAGGAGGCCAAAAGCTAAATCAAACAGTCCAATGATCATGAGATCCAGTAGAGGTCATTCTAAGCAGCTGATCACCACTTATGTCTGCAAGGTTCCCACCTAGCTAGCCAACTAGGGACAAAATTGTAAGACAAAATAAGAAACCCACCCGCTGCGCTTAGCGCAGCCCGATCTATCGGGACAAATGTCCCTTCCCTCCAGAACAATCTTCCCATCTTATCCTCTCCGTCTAAAAGTTAGGGGATAAAAATATTTGAGAAATATTTTGTTAAGTAAATTATGTAAGAAAACCGTAACAGGGATATCTGAAATAGACAGGTGATGCAATCACAAAGATCAGAAATAGTTATCTGGTTGAAGTGTCGGCGTGCCGACTGTCTTTAGAGAATATATTGCCGCCCTACGGTGCAAAGGCTCGCTGGCAAAATTCTCTCAAGATCCGACAACCACTCGCTCCGTCCGTAGGTGCACTCCAACACGGACGTAGCCCACGGAAACAACCTCAGATCGCCTCAGAAGAAACCACAGGACATGTACGAGGAGGCGGAACAGTAGTGCGACGAAGCAGAAAACAGCAGCGTACGGTGGAACAACAGCGCCTTTTCCCAGCAACAGTGCGCACGTCGGCCAAAGCAGAAGGCCAAACCCACACGAAAGCGGCCACAGCCCTTTCGTTCGTCACACGAAAAGCAGCAGAGCGATTAAGCAAAAAACGCAGAGCTGAGAACCACTCTTTTGCAGTTCGCAGCGGGAGATGAAGCGGCGCTTCGAGAAACGCCAAAACCGTCCACACGAAGAGGCAGAGGAGCATGCACACGCCTCCTCACCTCCAAAAAAACAAAAAGGGAAAATAAAATGAACACGAAAGTGGCAAAACCAAGCCGGGCTCGCGGATCCGTATCCCCCCCCTGCGCGCGATAATTGCATGCGTCGCGCCCGGTTAAAGGGTTTCCGGCTCGGTCCCCCCAGAACCACCTGGTTTGGGCTCAGCCCGCGCGTGCGTGTAAGTCCCCTTAATATATCTAAGTATGTCAAAAGGCACCTCATATTTAAGGCCTTCCAAGTTTCTTAGATATCCAATATGGGACTAAACTTACACACACACAACCACACAAGGAGAAATGCTTGAATTCCAAAACATAAATCCAACAATCCCCCACAAATTCAAATCATTTCGGGCGAAACAAAAACATGTCCTGAGGCTTGTTGTAATGAGCTTTCAGTGAAGATACCTTCCGGTTTGAATCTTCACCTAAGTACACCGATTTCATTCACACATGTTTGAAGTGAACTAAGTCTTGAACTTAAACCTTTTATATGTGAAATTCAATTGGCAACAACTCATCACGGGCGACGGTTGAATACTTCTGGGTTGGTGCATTACGGCCATGCCACCGAATCTTGTTTCATAAGTGTTAATGAGAGTTGCCTAAACCCCCCACAGTGCGGCCACACACTTACACTTACATAGGTGAGTTCTCCAAGGATGTACTGCAAGCATCCTGTCATGAAGACCTTGAACTCATTAAGAGCTCTAGGCTCATCCTTACTAGCAGTCAAGCATCTATCCAGAGAAGAAACTTTGAGATTACATCTCAATTAATCTATGCTTATGGTTCACCCTTATAGCTTGTTTATACCACATTGAACCTACTTCTTGGGATCTCCAATCAGATAGGTTGGGTTGCTGCTATAGATGAAACTAGAATAGGCCTCAGTCCCATTCCCTTACTGGATCTCTTGATTTTCTCAGAATCAAGACCTTTAGTGAGTGGATCAGCAACATTGTCCTTTGAACTTACAAAGTCCAAAGACACCACTCCTTGAGACACTAGCTCACGAACAGATTTCAATCTTATTCGTACATGTCTCTTCTGTTTCTGGTTATATTTGGAGCTTCTAATCTGAGCTATTGTAGTTTGATTATCACAGTTCACTGAAATAGGAGGAATTGGCTTCATAATCAAGGGAATTTCAGAAAGAAGACCCTTTAGCCAATCAGCTTCAGTTACTGTGGTATCCAAAGAACACAATTCTGCCTCAGATGTAGAACAGGATATAATCGTCTGTTTAACAGACCTCCAAGCCACTGCACCGCCTCCAAGTGTAAAGACATAACCAGTAACACCTTTACACTCAGCAGTGTCAGCAATCCAACTAGCATCACTATATCCCTCCAGGACTGCGGGAAACCTCCCATAGCACAAGCCCAAGGATATAGTACCTTTCAGGTATTTGAGTACTCTATCTAGTGCATCCTAATGTGTTCTGTCCGGACAGCTGGTAAACCTGCTTAACTTTGTTACTGCAAAAGAAATATCAGGTCTAGAACAATTTGCTAAATACATTAAACTGCCAATTATTTGTGAATACCGTAATTGAGATACAACCACGCCACTCTTGTTCTTGTGGAGAGTCTTTGAAGAATCATAAGGTGTGACAACAGATTTAACTTGGCTATAGCCATATTTCTCTAGCACTTTCTCCACATAGTGTGCTTGAGAAATTACTATTCCATTAGTTGAACGAGTCAACTTCAGCCCCAAAATCACGTCAGCACAACCCATATCCTTCATATCAAACTTACCACTCAAGAGAGCCTTTGTCTCATTTACAATAGAAAGGTTAGTTCCAAAAAGCAGAATATCATCTACATATAAACACAAAATAATGCATTCATCACCTTTCATTTTAGCATACACACATTTATCAGAGTCATTAATTTCAAAGCCAAAAGATAGCATAGCTCTATCAAATTTTTCATGCCACTGCTTTGGGGCTTGCTTCAAACCATAAAGAGACTTGACTAACTTACAGACTTTATTCTCACTTCCAGAAAGTACATATCCCTCTGGCTGATCCATATATATCTCCTCTTCAAGATCTCCATTGAGAAATGCAGTCTTGACATCCATTTGATGGACCTCGAGATGATATATAGATGCCAGTGCTATCAGCACTCGGATTGTAGTAATTCTGGTAACCAGAGAATAAGTGTCAAAATAGTCAATCCCTTCTTTCTGTTTGAATCCCTTAGCAACTAGGCGGGCTTTGAACTTATCTACTGACCCATCAGGTTTTAATTTTCTCTTAAACACCCATTTACTTCCTATGGTGGTACAACTAGGAGGCAAATCTACCAACTCCTAAGTGGCATTAGAGATAATAGAGTCCATTTCACTTTTAGTGGCCTCTTTCCAGTGCTTAGCTTCAGGAGAAGCCATAGCATCTCTATATGTCACAGGATCACCTTCTATATTGTAGGTGACAAAATCTTGGCCTAAGTCCTTAGACACACGTTGCCTCTTGCTCCTTCTCAATTCTGTACACTCACTAGATTCATCTAATCTAGAGTGACTTGAGGAAGGTGCACCCACCAAAGATAATGGGTCCTCTACAGAAGTAGACTCATCTCTAGTTGAAGTAGACACACTAGAGATAGATTGAGATATTCTCGTCTTCATAGGAAATATATCCTAAAAAAATGTAGCATCACGAAGTTCTACAATAGTGTTTGCATCTATCCCATAAATTTCTGATTTAATAACCAGAAACCTATATGCAAAACTATTCTGAGCATAACCCAAGAAGATACCATCCACAGTCTTTGAACCAAGCTTTTTCCTTTTGTGTTCAGGTACTAGTACCTTTGCAAGGCACCCCCACACTTTAAGGTATTTCAAACTTGTCCTCCGACCCTTCCACAGCTCATATGGGCTTTTATCCCTAGACTTCATTGGTACTCTATTTAACACATGACATGCAGTGTATAGAGCTTCCCCCCACATGAAGTTGGGTAACCCAGAACTGCCTAACATGGAGTTAATCATATCTTCAAGGGTTCGGTTCTTACGTTCTGCTACACCATTGGATTGAGGACTATATGGAGCAGTAACCTCATGAATTATACCAGAATCTTGACAAAACTTTTGAAACAAATTCGAGGTAAACTCTCCACCCCTATCAGACCTTAACCTCTTAATGGATTTATTTGTTTGATTTTCAGCTTCAGATTTAAAAACCACAAATTTATCTAAAGCTTCATCCTTGGTTTTCAGCAAATAAACATAACAATAACGAGAGCAATTATCAATAAAAGTAATGAAATATTTATGATCTCTCGTTATAACACCATTAAACTCACAACAATCAGTATGAATCAAATCTAAAATATCTGAATCTCTATCAACTGATTTAAATGGTTTACGGGGCTGTTTATATTGCACACAAATTTCACATTTTTTCTTAGCATTTATAGCAAGCTTAGGAATCATGTCAAGATTCATCATTCTTTTCACAGTATTAAAATTCACATGTCCTAATCTATCATGCCACACATCACAAGATTCAACATTATATGAACAACCAGCATCAAAAGTATCACTAGATTTATTTAACGAAACACATTCAGCATTGAGTTTAAATAAACCTTCATGAAGATAACCCTTTCCAATAAAGGTTCCTAAATGTAACAGTACAACTTTATTACATTTAAATATCAACTCATAACCAGCACGAACTAATTTAGAACCGCTAATCAAATTCCGACGGACCGCTGGAACATGATGCACTTCATGTAGTGACAGGACCTTTCCTGAGGTAAACCTCAGGTCAACACGTCCCATCCCAAACACCCTGGCTGCAGAATGGTTCCCCATGGTCACGGAAGCACCTTCAATTACCTGATAAGTAACGAAGGCAGAGCGATCAGCACAACAATGCACATTAGCACCTGTATCAACTAACCATTCATTGGGTTGATAAATCAAATTTAGGTCGGGGTTAAAGGAAACAAACCCATCGCTGGTGCCAGCACTAGCAGTCACAACATTGACCTGTGCCTTGGTGTTGGGAACATTGCCTTGGTTCTTCTTCTTGTCCTTTCGCTTAGGACAGAACTTGGCAAAGTGTCCAACTTGTCCACAAGCCCAGCATGGCTTAGTTCCATCCTTCTTTTGAATCTTCTGTTTGGGTTTCATTTTGTTCTTCATTTTCTGATTCTTGAATTTCTTCTTCTTATCCGATGAGGATACCACCACATTCGCCTTTGGAGTAAAATCCACAGGCATTCCCTTATCATCATCCTTGTGTTGCTTCCGATGTTCTTCCTCAATGTTTAGTGCAATCATCAAATCTTCTAGAGAGATTTTACCTCTCCTATGTTTGAGTGTCATGCCAAAATCTTCCCAACTCGGAGGCAACTTCTCGATGATAGACAATACCTGAAGTTTCTCGGGCAATGGCATATCTCCCTCAGCAAGACCATGAATCAAAATCTGGAATTCATGAGTCTGTTGAACCACAGATTTACCCTCAACCATCTTAAAGTTCAGGAACTTCCCCACAGTGTACTTTTCTAAACCCGAATCCTCAGAGTTGTATTTTTTATCCAAAGATTTCCATAACTCTTTGGCCGAGGTTGTGGAGCAGTACACATCAAATAGTGCATCGAAAAGGGCAGACAGGATTCTCCCATGGCAGAGATAATCCTTCTGTTTAAAGCTCTCAATGGCAGCACTACGGGCAGGTTCCTCTTCATCAGTTGAAGGAGGATCTGATTCTATAACGGAGAAGAGCCCCAGCGTAGTAAGCCAAAACTTCATCCGTTGTTGCCAACGTCTGAAGTTCTGCCCGAAAAACCTCTCGGGCTTAGCGCTAGCCTCATCAGATCCCAAAGCCTTAACATTCACCATGTCTATTGATCCAATATATTCTCTAAAATTGTAAGAAAACCGTAACAGGGATATCTGAAATAGACAGGTGATATAATCACAAAGATCAGAAATAGTTATCTGGTTGAAGCACCGGCGTGCCGACTGTCTTTAGAGAATATATTGCCGCCCTACGGTGCAAAGGCTCGCTGGCAAAATCCTCCCAAGATCCGACAACCACTCGCTCCGTCCGTAGGTGCACTCCAACACGGACGTAGCCCACGTAAACAACCTCAGATCGCCTCAGAAGAAACCACATGACATGTACGAGGAGGCGGAACAGCAGTGCGACGAAGCAGAAAACAGCAGCGTACGGTGGAACAACATCGCCTTTTCCCAGCAACAGTGCGCACGTCGGCCAAAGCAGAAGGCCAAACCCACACGAAAGCGGCCACAGCCCTTTCGTTTGTCACACGAAAAGTAGCAGAGCGATTAAGCAAAAAACGCAGAGCCGAGAACCACTCTTTTGCAGTTCGCAGCGGGAGATGAAGCAGCGCCCGCGGGATCCGTATCCCCCCCTGAGCGCGATAATCGCATGCGTCGCGCCCGGTTAAAGGGTTTCCGGCTCGGTCCCCCCAGAACCACCTGGTTTGGGCTCGGCCCGCGCGTGCGTGTAAGTCCCCTTAATATATCTAAGCATGTCAAAAGGCACCTCATATTTAAGGCCTTCCAAGTTTCTTAGATATCCAATATGGGACTAAACTTACACACACACAACCACACAAGGAGAAATGCTTAAATTCCAAAACATAAATCCAACAAATTAATTATAAGTCTTTATGGGACTTATTTCTTGATCATGTCAGAATTTTTTTTTATCAATCAATTTTTGAAAAGATAATTTTTATCTTTTTTTGTCTTTATTTTTATGCCTTGAGTAGATGGCACTCAACTTCATGTTGCGACACCTCCTTCTTAATGTTTCACTAATTTTTTTGAGAGGTCATGCGGCTTCCGACTCTCTCTCTCTCTCTCTCTCCTCTCTCTCTCTCTCTCTCTCTCTCTCTCTCTCATTTGATTTAGTTGATCGATTATTTGATTGGTCGATTACCTAGAATTCACACCTAGAAGGAGGAAATTGATCGAGTTAAATGATTTGTCCAGCTGACCAAAAACATAGTATTTCTCTTCCCTCACATGTACACAGACAATGTGCGACACCAGTGATATTTCATAATTTTCACCCCAACATATATGTTGAAGGGCATTTTTATCTTAAAATTTACGTTTGAGATAAAATGTTCCTTCTCTTTTAGATGGCCGGTGGTTCAACTGTTAGAACCCCTTTATCTAGGGTCATGGAGTGTTAGAGTTAGCTAGTGGTGTGTGGATCGTCCGTACTTTTTAATGGGAGGTGCATTTTTCGAGCTATCATCACCAATTTGCTACATAAATTTCAAGCACCCTGTAACACCCCAATATTTAATATCAAATTAATAATATGACATAAAAAATTAGAGAAGATTCTAATTTTCATAAAAGACATAAATATTTATCAGAAATTTGATTATCTTTACTTTATAGATATTTCTACATTATTAAAGTGACCCCGATACTATCTTAAGATGTGCGCACTCTAACAGGACACTATTAGAATTTGGTAACAGAATTAAAATTCGACACCACCATAATTCTCAGAGAAATGTACTGATTTTAAAGACATATATATCATGAATTGTTGATGCACATATATCGAGATTAAGTCGACCCAATAAATTTTTGGGCAATTCTTTTACTGGATAAAAAATTATTTCAAAAAATAAATTAAAATTAATATAATTTGTAAAACCTTTCAATTAACTTATGTTTAAATTTCAAGTTGATTGGATATCATTTGAGTATAAAAATAAAAGGTAAAGGGTCTGAATGAATTAAATCCGAATTACGAAACTGATTTATAAATATTTATGCTTCCGTAACTTTGGCTACGTAAGTCACTTATCTCTGTGTAAATTGATTACACATATCTCAGTACGTGTTGAAGGCTAAGTTACCTAATTCATTGAACGTGGCTAAGTAGTAAGAAGTGATTTTACAAACCTCAACGTGTGTTGTTACGTGCTATACATTCACAACACCCGAAAAACCTATTTATCCCTCCCTTGCTCACTCTTAGGAGTGTTTGCTCAGTTGTCCATCACTCCATGTTGCTGCTGCAACTGTTACTATTGCTGTTGTTGCTGCTGCAACTGCTGCCACAGCTGCTGTTGCTGCTACTGCTGCTATTGCTGTTGCTGCTGCTACTATGACTATTGTTGCTGCTACTGCTGTCATTGCTACTCTTGCTATTGCATCCTCTTACCTGGAATATAGGAGGATTTATATTTCTCTTTTGGCTTGGTAGGTTCCTCCCTATATATGATTCCTCTCTAATTACTTATTTTCATGCTTGTAGGTCTCTCTATCCTTATTGTAACGTCGCGCATTTTTCGAATCTTTGTGGATCCAGTTTAGTAGGTTGGTGGCCGATGTGTGGCCCATGAGTTTGAGTTTCAGGTGTTTACACGCGTTGTGAGGCTTGGTGGGCCGCCAGATTGGGCCCAAAGCACTCACAGGTTTTCTGCCTGTGAACGCGACAGGGGTGTGTGTCGCGTTCTGAACGCGATGGCCCTGAGGGTCGTGTTCTTGTTACCGCCGTTGAGCGGCGACGTCTGCATGTGCGCCACATGTCGCGCATTGGGCGCCTACTGACGTCAAGTGTGAGAAGGCGACGGCCTTCTACGTCGCATTTAGGTCGCAACGTAGATCAACGTCGTGTTCTCAACCAGGGGGACCTGCTGCGGGGTTTTTCCAGGCGATTTAAGGTTCTGGGGATGCGTGGGGTGTGTTCTCGCCGCGAGGACGTCGCGTGGAGCTAGCGGGGGAAACATCGAGTGATCTTCGATTTTCGCGTTATTCATGAAGGTTGGGTGTTCTACCTCGATTTGTGTTGTGGATTGCATGTTAGCTTGTTTACCGCTTTACAAACAGTAGATACTCTGCTAGGGTATCCATTAAAGCATGGAAAACGTGAATTAATCATGGTTTGAATGGTTTGGAGTGGTGATCTGTGGAGTTCCTCTCGAATTAGGGTTTGCGCCTATGAAGGAGACAGCCCTGGGCATCGCGTTGTTAATGCGACAGCTCGATCCGTCGCGTTCATGAGTTGAACGCGACATGTCGATGGGTCGCGTCCTGATGGCGACTAAGTGTTTTGTCGCGTTAATGTTTTGTAACGCGACGTGTCGTTCTGTCGCATTCATGGTTTGAACACGGCATGTCGGGGCGTCGCATTCTGAAGGCGACCTTGCCCCTTGTCGCGACCTCAGCTGAGAGGTCCAGTTATGCATGCTTTCTGTATTTGATTATCCGGTTAGTGGTATCTGCTGGTCATGGCAATGACAGGTAAAGCCAGTGCACTTGTTACGCTCATGAAGCGTATTGCTCACGAGGTGGACATGTTTTACGTGGTTAATGTGTTATGTACATAGTCGGCTTGGTGTTTACGTAGTATGTGTGGTGCGTTGGCACCCGTAGCGCTCTTGAGGCGTGTTGTCCATGTGTTGGACATGTTGTTTACGTGAATGCCGTGTGGTGCACCTGGCTGGTGTATTATACATGTGGTGTCTACCTGGTTTGGATGCCGTGCATATGGTTTGTGTGCATGGCGCATCGTATGTCATTGTGTTTATTGTATCTTAATTATTGTGGTTAGTCCGTGGTGTTGTGGCAGTGAGGTTCACGTTTGAACCCAGCCTTGTTCCTTTAGGATCTTTTATAAATTATCCTAGATAGATAATTAGTAAAGTATAAGTATGATTATTACGTAATTATTGTGTACTGTGTTTAGTGTGGCAGTGGAGGTCACAAGGTGACCGATGACAAGCTGTGGTGTTGTTATTAATATGGTTTATGTGTGTGATTGTGTAGGTTAGCTTGTAAGTCACAGGGTGACTGGAATAAGTTATTCCTAACATATGATAAAAAGTGTTTATGTATATATCGCGGTTTGAGCTTGCCGAGTGTGGTGGTTCGGCGCCTATTCCAGAATACCTCTCTAGTCGGGTACCCCAGGTTCTTTATGAAACAAGCACGTTGTGTTTGTTGTGCTCCAGGTTTGTCCCAGTACTTGTGGTGTACCGTCGAGGTCTGTGTTGTCTGTCCTAGACACCCTCACTCCTGTGTTTGAGTTGTACGTCCGACTGAGGGAAAGACGACAGTGGGACAGCGACTTCTTTGAGTTTGTCCTTTTGTCGCTTGTAGCGCGCTCATAGTTGGGGGTACAGACACCAGTAATCGACACTGGTCCCTAGCTAGTCTTGTTTTCCAGTGCCTCACTCTAGGGTGCTCCATCCAGAGACCCTAAAGGTGCCAGACATGGGCCTGCGGCTATGTGGTCCACAGGTGTGTAGTGTTGGTTGGTCTTCACAGTTGTTTGTTCTTTTCACGTGGAGCAGCAGTTGGACCTTTCGTCCATGACTATGAGACTGAGAGGTAGTTCATGTGTTGTGTTGTCTGGGTTGGATACTGGCATGATCAGCCAGTAGTCCGTTCCCGTGTGGTGGCTTCGTTCCTTTCCGACTCGTGCTTGCCAGTGGTTGTGGTTTGTGGGCAGTGACCCACTAGTTGTGGTTTGTGAGCAGTGACTCACTAATTGTGGTTTACCCGTGTGCCTTGGTGTAGGAACAGTTGTGTTGTGGTTTGACTTGCTGTGGTATGCCCTATGGTGGCACCAGCTTGGTTGTGGTTTCTGTGGTGGTAGGTACCTGTACCCTTTGAGGGTAATGATTTCTCGTGGTACACTATGTACCAGCCTTTTCAGGTATTGAGGTGGAGCTATGCTCCGTGGGGGTCGTGTAGTGAGACCTTCCACCCGTTGTGTTTTACCCTTTCTCGGGTAGACTTCCATTTATGGTTTTAGGGTGTGATGGAGTGGCTTGCTGTAGCCAGTTCTGTTGCCCTGAGCGTTGCTCCCGATGTGTTACGGTTTTGGGTATTTCGAACTAACTTCTGGTTAGCAGTCTTGTACCCTTGCGGTTGAGGTTGCCTGTGAAGCTTGTGGCCTAGGCAGAGGTGTGCCTGTGTGACTGTAGCTTAGGTGACCAGTTGTTGTAATAGTGTGCCTGTGAGGCTGTGGCCTAGGCAAGTCAGTTGTTGGGTGGACTAGTAGTGTTAGACTAGTCCTGTATTAGTTGATACGATTATATTTAATTATTGTTAATCCTGTAATGGTGTGAGCATGCCATGGTTGGCTTTTGGAGTTGCTAGGGAGACCCTCTAGGGTTGAGGTCTCTTTAGTTTCTCGTATTGTTTTGGGTGGCCCTACTGAGCCTGTGACTTGCTGAGGCTCACTCCCCTACAGTTCTTTTCAGGATTTGCCATATGTGTGGCTTGCGTAGTCGTTGTGACAGACTTGTACCATCAGCAGCTGAGACGAGTTAGTAGTGTTGTTTGAGCTTGTGCTCCCTCGGGATATGCCCCAGATAGTTGTACTTTTTATTTGGACATGTAATAATGTATTGGGACAGTTGTAAATTGTTATATGTAGGTATGAGCACATGTACTTTCTTGTGTCTTATACTATGTGATTGTCTTTTATATTCTTACTGGACACTTGTGTGAGATATCCCTTGCAAGACTTCGATCTGTTTGCGGGAGGTAGATCTGGATATGGAGCTTTATTGGGTATAAATACCCTGGTCCGTCACACTTATAAACCCTTAATTTCCTATTTGTTCCATGCTCTATAGGTGCCTCCTATTAGGTCTCGATTCTACAATTGTAGGTCTCTTCCTATAATTTTTTTTCCTTAATTGCTATTTCCATACTGGTAGGATTATTCACTCTCTTTCCCCCTTTGTTCTATAGTAATACCATCGTTGGCCTTATACTTCTGTCATAAACTGATTTCAATTCCTTGTTAGTATGCTTTGAACACAAGACTACATCTTGAAAGTAGAAACCTCAATTTGTTTCCTACATGACACGAGAAATCTACTTAGTTTGATTTGTACCACTGAATGTAGTCAATCATTATACAAAGAATGACTGCTTGTGTCATGCCCCGCCAATTTAGCAGCAGAATAAATCGGGGAGGCATGAACAATGTGTATGGTAACGTAAATTGCGCATTCAATCGCAAACATCAGAGCATCTAATGAACAATATTTACAATAAACTCCTCATTTTATTTATAATTCATCTAAACTATTACAACCACTAATGTGGAGCCAAAACATAGGGCTCAATGATATCATTACATTGGAAAAGACATCTAAAGCAAATATCTAACTAAATTCCATCACTATGACTCCAAGTCGCTCATCACTCTGGTCCATTCTCGTTGGTGTGTGTAAGATCATCATTCGACTTACCTGAAAATACAATAACAAATAATGAAGGGTGAGCGATAACACTCAGTAGGACTTAATATCTCGTGTAAACAAGTATGCTTTAAGTGATTAATGTCTTGTAAAGCAGGATACCTAGAGAGAACGATCAAATATAGTCGAGAGAGTAATAGCTCACGATAACAAGTGAACGATAATACATTCATCAAGAGTATTGCAAAACTATGATGATAAAGGATTGACCATATAACGAGATAGCGTGAAACAAGATAGTTTGTAACAAGATAGCGTGTATGGTTTGCACAACAGTGCATAAGTCGTCAATGTCATGTAATGGCCAGTAACAAGTAGTGTAATAGAAGAATACGGTAATAGTCGCTTCTAGGATAGTAGCCGTCCAGTAACAGTCAGTGATAGCACAATAATAGCACAGTATGTCTGAACTCTTCAGACTAACAGTAATAGTATAACAGTCAGATGTCTAGCCAATTCAGTATAGTCATTCAGAATCGGTGCAATGCAAACACCGTCAATAGCCCCTGCAGTTATTTTCGGGTGGCTCTCTGCCCCCAGGACTAGATTGGAGCCCCTCAGACACTCTCCGTGCCCTGAACAGTATGCATTTGAGTCAGTAGAGTCACAAGACCCATATTATAGCGCTAGACAGTCAAGTATAATACAAGCAATAGGAGCCACAACAGCTCAAGAGTCTTAAGAGAGTACTAGATGAATAGATGAGATAGTAGAGTGAACGTGAATAGATGAGAGTACAAGGATAGTAGATGAGAAGGGTATAATTGTAAAACAACGTTAAACCACGATAGTAACAGTTGCACAGCACCAGGTCAGGTACCGACAGTTTGGTAGAAGTCACAACCATCCACTAGCCGTGTAACGCCCCGACGCGGATTATCGGAGCGGGATTACAGTTATTAAATAATACAGAGTGAGAAAATAAATGCAAACCATTGCAGAATTGGATAACACTAAAAGAAACTCCAATTTCATTAATAATCCAACAATCTCCATTACATTCACTACTAACTCATCATCTTCATAAACTGATTAATACATCGACGCATCAGAGCCAAAACTAGGGCCCAGAGTACTTATTCAAAAACAACTATTACATCGTGACTAACTGACTCATAACTATACTAACTACTACTAGATAGCATCGATAGCTGAAATGGTCACTCCTGAGCATCTCCCTCAGTCCCGTCCTCGTATGTGTGGGTCTCCATCCGACTCACCTGAACACAATAAATAAATACGCAGGATGAGCGAATAACGCCCAGTAGGACTTAATATCTCATAAACACAAGCATACTTTACATAGTTAATGTCTTAATGGCAGGTTAACTAGAGAGTAAAGTCATGTAGAGCATGTCACGATAACGAAAGAACAATTGCAACTGGTGTTGCCCAGCTAGCTAGCCCAGAGGGGGGGTGAATGGGTTATCAAAATTTCGATCTCTGATTAAAACCTGTTTACTGAAAGGATTGCACAACTTAATAACAAGGTTAGAGTTAGAGAAAATAAGACAACAATCACACAAAACACATCCACAAGACACAAGGATTTTTATCCTGGTTCGGAACTCCTCTCCACAGGAGACCTACGTCCAGTCCCTGAGCAATACCTCAGGATTTCACTACCAAGGGTACAATCCCCCTTAAGGATCCTTACACCCAGCCTCAACTGGTCTTCCTTCAACCTGAAGGGAAAAACAACCACCCTGGATACCACCAGGTCTTCCTTCGTCCAGAAGGGAACACAACCAAAGAAGAAAAGGTGTGGAAACAGGCTTCAGACTCTAGCTTGACCAGCTACACACTGAAGCTACCAAGGCCCGAGAGAGAAAGAGATTTAACAAGGTTTTCTCTCCAAGGACTACACAAGCTCTCACAAATAAAAACTCTTTTTGATCACAGAGAGCTAAGAGCTAAGAACAAGGTTGGAGTGGAAGCTTCGCTCTTGTTTCAATCTTCTGAAGACTCGAAGAGATGGATTTCTTCCTTTTCAAATTGCAAGCGTTGTTCCCTTTCTGCTTGATTCTTCTCCGTCTTGAGTCTTCTATTTAAACTTCTGATTTGAATTTGAACGTTGAAGTGTCCGTTGTCTCTTATCCTGGTGTACGTTAGACTGGTCACTAAGGAAGCTTCTGATCGTCAGTCTTTTATCCTTTTGTACACGCCAGAGAAATGTTTTAGAACTTTGTATCTTGTGTCCAACGTTGTACAGATGAGTCTTGTCAGATATCTGCAAGCATATCAACAATAAATAGAGGACAGCTAAGACTGCCGTCGATTGTTAGTTAGATGGAACAGATATTGCAATATATAGCAAAGCTCCTTTCTGTCTAAAAAGTACGTAGACAGAGTAGCATAAAATGGAAGATATTGTCTGCATGCATGGGAGATACGATCAGAGAGCATTTAATGCGTAGCAGTCAACAGACAAGATATGACTTTGACTTTTCAACGCTATTAAAAAGCATTATACTGATACAGCAAGAAATTCGATAAAACAATCTCGATGACTCCATAACTTATGAAATCGTTATGTGATAACACACAAATCGTTATGACAGAGCATTATAATGATGAAATCGTTATGAGTTATAGCAAGTCGTTATGAACGCTTATCAAGTCGTTATGATCTGTAAAGAAATCGTTGTGACTATCAAGTCGTTACGAGTTTCAAAGAAATCGTTACAAGAAATCGTTACACAAAGCAAGGCGTTATGAACTTGTAAAGAAATCGTTATGAACTCTAAAGAAATCGTTACAGCAATCAAGTCGTTACGAGTTTCATAGAAATCGTTACAAGAAGTCTTAACAAATCGTTGCACAAAGCAAGGCGTTATGAACTGTAAAGAAATCGTTATGAACTCTAAAGAAATCGATGAACTCTAAAGAAATCGTTATGAACTCTAAAGAAATCGTTACAGCAATCAAGTCGTTATGAATGATAAAGAAATCGTTACAACAAACAAAGAAATCGTTACGAGGTCTAAAGAAATCGTTACGGCTAGAGAGTCGTTGCGAGTTCTAAAGAAATCGTTACGGCTAGAGAGTCGTTGCGAGTTCTAAAGAAATCGTTACGAGGTCTAAAGAAATCGTTACGGCTAGAGAGTCATTGCGAGTTCTAAAGAAATCGTTACGAGGTCTAAAGAAATCGTTACGGCTAGAGAGTCGTTGCGAGTTCTAAAGAAATCGTTACGAGGTCTAAAGAAATCGTTACGGCTAGAGAGTCGTTGCGATTCTAAAGAAATCGTTACGAGGTCTTAAGGAATCGTTGCGATATCGATTTGTTTTGAGTTTTCCGGTCAAAGAGGAAATCGTTCTGCTTATCAAAGAAGTCGATACAAAGACTTGGACAGAATGAGAGATGAGACTTACCTGATTGTCTTGAACTTTCATTTTTCTTTTATTTCCTGTTCTCAAGGCTCAAGTAATCCATTAGTACTATTTTGTTAATCATCAAAATTAATATATAAATAAATGAATTATTTATTATGGGGACAGTTTGGTCATCAATCTCCCCCTTTTTGATGATGACAAAATATACTAAACATCATACAAAAATTAAACATTCATGTTTTTCAGATTGACATGTTTTTCAGATTGACTTTAGTTTTCTCCCCCATTTTGTCAATAAGCAAAAAGATAGGCTGAGAGACAAAGAAGAGAGATATCATTGGATTAAGTATGAGAAAGGTAGTACAAGGGAGATAACAAGGAGGCATGCTGTGAGATGACAGCCCATGCCTTGATCTCAAGGTCTTCAAACGTCTGTTGGAAAACCCCAGAAGCAACAGAGAAGTTAGGACCCATGGATTGGGTGGCCCTTTGAATGTACAAAGCCCTTTGCTGATCCAAGAATTCTGCATACTGATCTGGGTCCAGAATGAATCTGAAGTAAGTGCTTTTTCCGAAGCTGGCACGATGGAGAAATCTATCCAAGAGATTGGATAGAAGAGCTTCTGATCTATCAGATCCTGCTTCAGAGCGAAGAAAGCTGTATATCTAGCTGCCCACTGAACATAAATCTCTTGAATAGGATTTATGGAGTTGAGATCCATGAAGGCTTCAGCTGAGAGAGAGGGCTTATTTTGATGAACCAAGGAACTGTTGATGGCCTCTAACTGAAGGTGGGTTTCCTTGTAGATGATTGCCCACACGGAGGGTGTAAGCCTTTCACACTCAGAAATGAGTGGAGCCAAAACCTGAGAGGAGATGCGGCCAGAGTGGTATTCTCTGAAGATAAACCGCAGGAAGGAGGGCAGTCTGCTCTGCTTGGCTGACATTCTACCCATCTGCTTGGCAAACATGTCAAATGCATGGGATCCTGCATCTGAATCAAATACTAGGGAATGCAGCTTTGGCAAAAGGACTAGAGAGTCAATCCGGATATCAGCAAAATTCACTGTTAGGGGAATATTCACTGGACGTTCGGATCTTAACATTACTATAGCTGAATGGAATTGAGAGAACTGGACTTCTGGCAGTTTGTTCAGGAAGCAGAAGTCACTGTACTGCTGGAAGCTTTTGGCAATGCGGATCTCTTTCAAGATGAAAGGACCCCACAAATTCTTATGCTTGAGAAAGAACCACTCAGAGAGAGTGAGAGAATGAGCTCCATGCGAATGGATTCGGCCCTGGCAGTCAAGAACTTGTTGTATTGAGCTTTGTTGCCCTTGACATTTGCCCACTGATCTTCAGTCTTGAACTCAGTCCCCTCAAAGATTTTGGATTTATGAAAGTGGGATAACTGGGTAAGAGGAAGAACAATATTTAGGTGCTCAGTAAGGTTGAGGAAGGGAATACCATAAATGGTGGAGAGGATGCACTTTTGAAGATATTCCTTATAAAGGAATCTTTTGTGAGGTTCAAGGGTAAGAGAGTACCAAAGAGGTGGAAATAAGGAGGAGGAGATGGAAGCAGAGGATGATTGTTTCCTCTTTTTCTTGGCAGGACTGGGAGGATCAGTCCTGTGGATATGAGTGGCAGTGTAGAGAATGGTGGAAAGGGTATTTCTCTCAAAGTCATCCGGCAAGTTTGTGTCAAAGACACCAAGTAGAGGAGGATTTTCTGGAATAAAAGTAACAGAGGAAGGAGGAGTAGGAGGATAGAAAAGGTGTTTGGGATTGAAGGATGAAGTGGGTTGAATTGGAGTGGTTTGAGTTTGAGGTGATGAGGGTGAGAAGGATGATGGGGCTGAGGTGTGAGAAGGAGTAGGAGAGAAGGTAGGTTGAGATGAAATGATAGAGGATGATGGTTGGGTGCGAGGTACTGGGTGTTTTATAGTTGGTGGAGCAGGAGGGGCTGTGAGAGGAGAGGTAGGTGAGGACAAAATTGGAGTTGCAAGATTTGAAGTGTCAGGGGCCGAAGTAGCTGACATGGGCTCTTTCCCTTTGGCTTCTCTGACAACTGAAGAGGGTCCTGATGACCCTGAAGCTTGCCCTGATGGCCCTGGTGGCCCTGATGCTTGAACTGGTAGCCCTGTTGGCCGAGAGACTTCTGCTGGAGGCCCTGGTGGCCTAGGAACTTCAGCTGGACTGCTCTGAGTGGGTGCAGGAGGGACACCACTAGACCTTGAAAGATTAGCCAGCAAATTCTTCATATCGACATCTCTTTATTGAACCACCTCATTGCATTTCGAATTGAGGATAGATCAGAGGAGGTTGAAGCTTGATTAGAGATAATGCCTGAACTTGTCTGACTGATGACAAGATTCTCCTTGAGCTTTCAACAATGCCATAATAGGCTTCAGATTGACTTTTCTGTGACTCTTTCTTGGCCTTTTGTGAGCCACTCTCTTTTGCTTCCCTTGCTGAATGACAGGCTCCTCAAGATTGATATTGTACTTGGGCCTTCACTAACATCAACCTTGGCTGGAGCTGAGGTGCACTTTCAGGAATGCTTCATTTTGCTTCTCAACTACTTGCTCCCCCTGAATAGGAGCAGGGAGTTCAACACTTTCTTGCTCCCCCTGAGCAGGAGCTTCTTCCAAGACAACTTTCTCCAAGTGGCCTTCTGCCACGGATTCAGACACTTCAGGTTCAAACTTTGCTCCCCTTGGCTAGGAGCTTCTTCCATGACCACATCTTGTTGAGTACCTGCTTGTACCTCAACATTGCAATTGATTCAGACTGAATTTCTGTATGGCCTGGTGCCATAACTTTTTCAACACATCCACCTTCTTTAGAAGAGCTGAGGTGGAGGGAATGGAATCCAATACTCTTTTAAATTGAGGCGACTAAGGTGGTGGGCAAGGAGTCTGCCACACCAGCTGCACCCTCTTCCAATGAGCTTCGGATGATTCCACAACTGGTACTTCTACTGCAGCTGACTCTACTGGTTCTTGCTCTGCTGCGCTGCTTGCTCTGCTGGTTTCTGCTGCTGCTTGCTCTGCTGGATATCCAATGATTGCCTCTCCTCAGCCACAGAAGACTTTGACCACATTCCATCTACCACTGAGAATCCACTTTTCTTCAGATTTCTGGATCTTATTGACTGGCCCATCTTTTCAGCTACTGCACCTGACATATCTACTCCAAAGTGCTTGAAAATCTTGGTCAGTAGATGAGCATACGGTAGGGAAACATTCAACTTGCTCTTTGTTTCCCATATCTGAGCATGTGCAAACATCATTCGCTCAATCATCACTGCGGCCAGGTTTATCTCTTTGTTCTGGATTGCCCAGAACATTATGTCCGAATCTGCCCTAGTGCATGAAGAAAAGGTAGCACTACGAGGTACTATGATTTGGCAGACTATAAAGTGAAGCAATCTATTAAATGCGGACATCTGATTAATATCAAGCTTCCCGTCCTTCAGCTTAAACCCTGGACCAATAATCCCGAGACCTTTGACTTCATCATTCACAGAGTGAATGCCACTAAATCCAGAGGTCTTCACTCCAAACAAATCACGCAAAAGCTCATGGGTTATTCTGATTTGGATGCCCTTGACAGAGGAAACAAGGGACCCATCTGCTTCCGATTTCAGACAAATGTAAAGGCTTTCACCAAGTCCGGGTAGCTTACCTCATTGAAAGTAACTACATCCATCCACTGCAATCTTCTCAGGGCGTCGACTAGCCTGGCCAAGCCACTCTTCTCAAGATTCTGAACATCCACTGCCTTATTTCCGCAAATCTTCGTCTTCACAAACGTAAACCTCTCTTGCTCCTTTGGGGACAAATACTCAGCACTGTAGCCCCCTACGCTTCCGGAGATCATCGGAGCGGCCATGGGTGCAGAGAAGAAAGGTTCTGGGAAAGGAGGATGATGGAAGGGGATGGAAGCTCTCGAAGGGATTCTCGCGGGAAGAGGAGAAAGCTTCGAAAGTTGCAGAGAGTCGATCCCAAAATCGTTAGGGCATCGGCTTTGGGTGAACGGATAGAGGATAAAAGGGTAAAGGTAGAAGACAAGTCGTTCTCAGAACGATTTGAATAAATTATTACTATTTTATCGAAAAGTGAAGCGCCAGAGGCAGTAAAGCCAGAAAACGACAAAATCGTTTGACGGGTCAAACAGCTTTTAATACGATAGCGGTCAAGGAATGTAGACAAACTGAATTTTGCTCATTGTTAAAGAGGGAAAATTTCATTTCTATCTGAAAATTTTTATGCCAATAAAATTACAGAGATCTTTTCACACATTGCACATCCCTAATTCCCTTCTAAGAGATGTAAATCTCTCTTCAGGTAGGGCTTTTGTGAAGATGTCTGCTAATTGACCATTTGTATCTATAAAAGAAATTTCTAAATTACCACTAGCTACGTGGTCTCGAATAAAATGATATCTTACCTCAATGTGCTTAGTCCTTGAGTGCTGAACTGGATTTTTGGTGAGGTTGATGGCACTTGTATTATCACACAATAGTGGAATTGATTTGATGTGAATTCCGAAATCCTCAAGTTGTTGCTTTATCCAAAGAAGTTGTGTACAGCAACTTCCAGCAGCAACATATTCTGCCTCAGCTGTTGATAAAGCTACTGAATTTTGTTTCTTGGATGACCATGATATTAAACATCCTGCAAGAAACTGACAACAACCACTGGTGCTTTTTCTATCTACTTTGCATCCAGCATAATCAGCATCTGAATATCCTACTAATTCTATTTCACAAGATCTAGGATACCAGAGACCTAAATCATGAGTTCTAGCCAGATATCTAAATATTCTTTTTACTGAAATTAAATGAGACTCTCTAGGGTCTGCCTGATATCTAGCACACATGCACACACTAAACAAAATATCTGGTCTACTTGCAGTTAAGTAAAGTAATGATCCTATCATACCTCGATAATTCTTTTGATCTACCTTTTTACCTTTTTGATCACTGTCCATTCTGATTGATGTGCTCATTGGGGTTGATAAAGGCTTTGCATCTTCAAATCCAAATTTCTTTAACAGCTCTTTGGTGTACTTGGCTTGACAGATATGAGTGCCATCCTTCCCTTGCTTAATTTGCAATCCAAGGAAGTAGCTTAGCTCCCCCATCAAGCTCATTTCGAATTCTCCCTGCATAAGCTTTTCAAAGTACTTGCAAAGAGATTCATCAGTAGATCCAAAAATAATATCATCTACATATATTTGCACAAGAAGTATATGTTTATCCTTAGACTTTATAAATAATGTACTATCTACTTTACCTCTAGTGAAACCATGATCTAATAAGAAAGTACTGAGCCTTTCATACCAGGCTCTAGGTGCTTGCTTCAAACCATATAAAGCCTTATGTAGTTTAAATACATGATTTGGAAATTCGAGATCATCAAAACCTGGAGGTTGTTCAACATAAACTTCCTCCTTGATAAAACCATTTAAAAAGGCTGATTTGACATCCATTTGAAATAGTTTTAAATCAAATGCAGATGCATAAGCAAGTAAAATCCTAATAGCCTCAAGTCTAGCTACAGGTGCATAGGTTTCATCGAAATCTATGCCTTCCTCTTGGGAGTAGCCTTGAGCTACCAGTCTGGCCTTGTTCCTTAAGATTATTCCAGACTCATCCAGTTTATTTCTGAACACCCACTTGGTGCCAATAACTGAATGATTGGATGGTCTAGGAACAAGTGACCATACTTGGTTTCTCTTGAACTGATTTAGTTCATCTTGCATGGCTAATATCCAAGATTCATCAGATAAAGCTTCATTGACTGTCTTAGGCTCTATTTGAGAAACAAAGGCTAAGTAATCACAAGGAATTACATTACCTCTTGTTCTTACCCCTACAGATGGATCACCAATAATGTTTTCAGGAGGGTGATCTTTCTGATGTCTCCATTCTTTTGGAAGATTTTCATGTTGAATTTCAGTTTGCTGCAGTTCTTCCAGAGGAGGATCATCCTTGTCCTTAATTGAGGTATTCTTTAATTTTTCAGACAAGTCATCTGCATCATCAATGTCACTAATTTCTTCCTTTTTCAAGGAAGGGTTAGATTCATCAAAAATAACATGTACAGATTGTTCAATTAATAAGGAACGTTTATTGAAAACTCTATAACCTTTGGGTTTAGAAGAGTACCCCATAAAGATGCCTTCATCTGATTTGGCATCCAACTTACCAATGTCCCTTTTTCCATTGTTGTGGATGAAGCAAGGACATCCAAATATTCTGAAATGGCTGATCTTTGGCTTCTTTCCTTTGTAGAGTTCATAAGCAGTCTTCTTCAGAATCGGCCTGATCATCACTCTATTAATGATATAACATGCAGTGTTGATAGCTTCGGCCCAGAAGTATCTTGGCAAATCATATTCTGACAACATGGTTCTTGCCATATCCAAGAGAGTTCTGTTTTTCCTCTCAGCAATTCCATTCTGTTGAGGTGTCCTTGGAGCTGAGAAGTTGTGCTCAATTCCTTGATCATCACAGAACTTTGTAAACTTTTCATTCTGAAACTCACCACCATGATCTGATCGGATAGAGACAATTGTGAATTTCTGATCTTTCTGAACTTTCTTACTGAAGCTGACAAAATTTTCAAATGTGTCATCTTTGTGCTCTAGAAAGGATACCCAAGTGAATCTCGAATAATCATCAACTATTACAAATCCAAAATTCTTTCCTCCCAAACTGGTAGTCCTCATTGGCCCAAATAGATCCATGTGAAGTAGTTCTAAGGGCTTTGAGGTGGTTACTACAGTCTTTGATTTGAAGGAGCTCTTGGTGTGCTTTCCTCTTGCACAAGGTCTGCAAATGCTGTCCAATCTGAAATTTACCTTTGGCAGTCCTTCCACTAGCTTTCTCTTTCTGAGCCTGTTCAACCCGTCCAAGCTACAGTGGCCCAATCTTCTGTGCCACAACTCAGTTGATTGATCTTTACTAGCTGCCAAACACACATCTTGATCCTTGAGTTCCTCGAGATATAGAACATACAAATTTCTTTCTCTGTAGGCTTCAAATATGACTGCACCATCCTTTAAGATACTGCATTTTGATTCTTGAAACTGAATTTGATGGCCTTTGTCACACAACTGGCTGATGCTGATAAGATTGTGCTTTAACCCTTTGACCAGCATAACATCTTCAATTACTGATTTTCCTTTGATGTTCACGGATCCACTTCCTATTACAACTCCTTTTCCATTATCTCCATATGTGACTGTACCTTCTTCAGCTTGGAGATCAACGAAAAACTTCTTGTTGCCTGACATGTGCCTCGAGCATCCACTGTCCAAATACCATTTGGATGCTCTTGACTTTCCCTGAAATTAAAACACTAAATTTTAGGTACCCAAGTTCTTTTGGGTCCTGATGGGTTAGTATCATTGTCTTTTCCTTTAATTATCCATTTTTTGTTCTTGTTAGGACATGTTTCTTTGTTATGTCCAAGTCTATTACAGTGAGTACAGCAGGTTATTCTAGTTACTCTTTCAACTGGTGTGTGTTTAAATTTTTTATGTTCTTTATTCTTTTCAGATATAAATTTAGGAGTTGGATAAGTTTTCGGAAAGACTTTTGTTTCTTCATTTTCTGAGGGAGTATATCCAAAACCATATTTCTTTTTAGTTGATCTTTTAGCTCCATTTATCATTAGGAGTGGTTTATTATTTGTGAACTTATTTATAGTGTTTGTCAGGTGTTCCTTTTCTTTATTTAGTCTTTCTATTTCTGTTTTGAGTTCACTTAAGTCTTCTTGTTTTTCTAGGTTAGTTATTTTTCTATTTTCTCTTTTAAATCTTCACACAATAATTCATTTCTCCTTTTCTGTTCAGTTAATTGTTTTTCAAGTTCTTCATTTTCTGTTTTTAGGTCTGAGTTTGTATTTTCTAAACAGACTAAATTTTTCTTACTATTTTTAAGTAATTTAGATACTTCTTTATATTTTTCATAAAGTTCATTAAAAGCACTTTCTAAGTTATCAGAATCTGAATCATTGCATGAATCAAAAGAAGAGTCAGAAGTTACCTTGTCTTCGGTGTTGGCCATGAAAGCCAAGTTGACTTCTTCACCTTCACTGCTTGAGCTTGACTCACTGTCTGAGTCACTGCTATTCTCCCAAGCAGCTGCCATTGCCTTCTTTTTGTACTTCTTGAATCTTCTAAAGTTGTCCCTCTTTTTGTGATCATTTTTCTTAAGCGTTGGACAGTCTGCCTTGATGTGTCCAGGCTTCTTGCATTCATAACAGATCACTTCTCCTTTCTTTTGATCCTTTACTTCTGGTTTTCTGAAGTCTTTGTTTTTCTTGAAAAATTTTCTTCCGGACTGATACTTCTTTTTCTTTGCTAGAATCCTTTGAAGTCTTCGAGACAGCATGGCTTCTTCATCATCACTGTCTTTACTACTTTCACTATTATCCAAAGATTCTTCTGAATTATCTTCACTTGCTTTGAGAGCATTTGATTGTTTCCTTCTGCTGGAGGATTCTCCTAATCTCTCCATGTTTATCTCGTGAGCCATGAGAGATCCTATTAGCTTTTCCAATGACATTAACTTTAAATCATTGGCTTCTTCAATGGCTGTTACCTTTGGAGTCCATGAAGATGGTAGAGATCTGAGGACTTTTCTAACCATATCTGGTACATCATAAACCTTTCCCAAACCAGCTAATCCATTTGTAATGTCTGTGAATCTGCTGAACATCTGAGTTATTGATTCACCTGTCTGCATCTGAAATCTTTCATATTGAGCTACTAGAATATCTATTCTTGTCTCCTTTACCTTGTCTGTCCCTTCATAGGTAATTCTGAGCTTTTCCCACATCTCCATTGCGGATTTGCAGGCTGAGACTCTATTGAATTCTTTCTTGCTTAGGGCACAGCATAATATGCTCTTGGCTTTGCAGTTTAAGGATATTCTTTTCCTATCATCATCTGTCCACTGAGCCTTAGCGTTTGTGACCAAAAGATCACCTTCTTCTACAATGGACCAGATTGTGTAATCATGACCTTGTAGAAAATATTCCATTCTAGTCTTCCAGTAGGTGTAGTCTTCTCCATCGAACAAGGGAGGCCTGTTGACTGACTGACCTTCGAAGTTGCTTTGGGCTGCCATAGATCTTTGCTCTTCAGATCGTTGGATCTTCTTCTTTGTCGAAGAGACGGGCTCTGATACCACTTGTTGCCCAGCTAGCTAGCCCAGAGGGGGGGTGAATGGGTTATCAAAATTTCGATCTCTGATTAAAACCTGTTTACTGAAAGGATTGCACAACTTAATAACAAGGTTAGAGTTAGAGCAAATAAGACAACAATCACACAAAACACATCCACAAGACACAAGGATTTTTATCCTGGTTCGGAACTCCTCTCCACAGGAGACCTACGTCCAGTCCCTGAGCAATACCTCAGGATTTCACTACCAAGGGTACAATCCCCCTTAAGGATCCTTACACCCAGCCTCAACTGGTCTTCCTTCAACCTGAAGGGAAAACAACCACCCTGGATACCACCAGGTCTTCCTTCGTCCAGAAGGGAACACAACTAAAGAAGAAAAGGTGTGGAAACAGGCTTCAGACTCTAGCTTGACCAGCTACACACTGAAGCTACCAAGGCCCGAGAGAGAAAGAGATTTAACAAGGTTTTTCTCTCCAAGGACTACACAAGCTCTCACAAATAAAAACTCTTTTTGATCACAGAGAGCTAAGAGCTAAGAACAAGGTTGGAGTGGAAGCTTCGCTCTTGTTTCAATCTTCTGAAGACTCGAAGAGATGGATTTCTTCCTTTTCAAATTGCAAGCGTTGTTCCCTTTCTGCTTGATATTTCTTCTCCGTCTTGAGTCTTCTATTTAAACTTCTGATTTGAATTTGAACGTTGAAGTGTCCGTTGTCTCTTATCCTGGTGTACGTTAGACTGGTCACTAAGGAAGCTTCTGATCGTCAGTCTTTTATCCTTTTGTACACGCCAGAGAAATGTTTTAGAACTTTGTATCTTGTGTCCAACGTTGTACAGATGAGTCTTGTCAGATATCTGTAAGCATATCAACAATAAATAGAGGACAGCTAAGACTGCCGTCGATTGTTAGTTGTAGATGGAACAGATATTGCAATATATAGCAAAGCTCCTTTCTGTCTAAAAAGTACGTAGACAGAGTAGCATAAAATGGAAGATATTGTCTGCATGCATGGGAGATACGATCAGAGAGCATTTAATGCGTAGCAGTCAACAGACAAGATATGACTTTGACTTTTCAACGCTATTAAAAAGCATTATACTGATACAGCAAGAAATTCGATAAAAACAATCTCGATGACTCCATAACTTATGAAATCGTTATGTGATAACACACAAATCGTTATGACAGAGCATTTATAATGATGAAATCGTTATGAGTTATAGCAAGTCGTTATGAACGCTTATCAAGTCGTTATGATCTGTAAAAGAAATCGTTGTGACTATCAAGTCGTTACGAGTTTCAAAGAAATCGTTACAAGAAATCGTTACACAAAGCAAGGCGTTATGAACTTGTAAAGAAATCGTTATGAACTCTAAAGAAATCGTTACAACAATCAAGTCGTTACGAGTTTCATAGAAATCGTTACAAGAAGTCTTAACAAATCGTTGCACAAAGCAAGGCGTTATGAACTGTAAAGAAATCGTTATGAACTCTAAAGAAATCGATATGAACTTTAAAGAAATCGTTATGAACTCTAAAGAAATCGTTACAGCAATCAAGTCGTTATGAATGATAAAGAAATCGTTACAACAAACAAAGAAATCGTTACGAGGTCTAAAGAAATCGTTACGGCTAGAGAGTCGTTGCGAGTTCTAAAGAAATCGTTACGAGGTCTAAAGAAATCGTTACGGCTAGAGAGTCGTTGCGAGTTCTAAAGAAATCGTTACGAGGTCTAAAGAAATCGTTACGGCTAGAGAGTCGTTGCGAATTCTAAAGAAATCGTTACGAGGTCTTAAGGAATCGTTGCGATATCGATTTGTTTTGAGTTTTCCGGTCAAAGAGGAAATCGTTCTGCTTATCAAAGAAGTCGATACAAAGACTTGGACAGAATGAGAGATGAGACTTACCTGATTGTCTTGAACCTTCATTTTTCTTTTATTTCCTGTTCTCAAGGCTCAAGTAATCCATTAGTACTATTTTGTTAATCATCAAAATTAATATATAAATAAATGAATTATTTATTATGGGGACAGTTTGGTCATCAACTGGCACAGGGAATATAGTACAACGAGAACGATAATAGAATGGCCATGTAACGATATAACATGTAAATTACACAACGGTGCACTAGTAACGATCACGCTTGCACTTGTAGAGATAGCACTTTGATTGTCATAGATTAATCTAGATAGTAAACTGACGCTGGATGCATGCCGTAACACATCCTATTATCATTTTAACTCCCATGGTCACTGGCACTTTTCGGGCGCTCCTCCCAGGACCTGATCGGGCCCTATTGCGCTGGCATTAGTCATTTCTTTATCTTAGACAATCACACGAATGACCAATAGAGTACCAAGAAGAGATAAGAGAGTACTAGACGAGATAGATGAGAGTGTAGAGAGAACGTGAACAGATGAGAGGATATAGATAGTAGATGAGATAGGGACAATTTCGTAAAACAACGATAAACACACGATAGTAACGGTTGCACAGCACCAGGTTAGGTACCGGCAGTCTGGTAGAAATCACAACCGCCCCTTAGCCGTGTTGTGTACACGGGTCAGGTGGTCCGATGTGAACTCAAGACGAGAAGGAATACGCTAAGGCATGGATCGTACTGATCCCTAAGGTGCATCGGGATTTGGGGTACAACCAGCTCGTTGACTAAAGACGTGCGCCAAAGCCAAGAAGACTTACGGAGGTCTTGACAAGGAGTCCCTGGTCCAATCGAGAGTATTCCCGGTGGAGAGGTGGTCCATGTCAAGAGAAAGTGTGTAAAAACGGGTCCGTCGTGCCTCGAGTGCTCGAAGGCCGAGGGAAAACGGTAACGGTGCACAAGACTTGCGAATAAAACGAAGACATGTATATTTAAATAAGTTAGACATTTGCTTCAATAAATTATCAGATACATTATTAAATAATTCACGAGGATATAAGGGCCAATACGATCATTAAGTGTGTGCTCGTGTAAGGAATCAAGAGATCATCGTTGATTGTGCACATGGCTTTTACATAGATTAATTTCATATATCATTTATCGTCAATTGTTAATACTATCAAGTTATTCATAACAATAGTCAATTAGGGTTGATGAAGGTTGGAATGGTGTAAACATAGGATTTTATTGTAAAAATTTCACTCGGCTGAAGTCGCGACAAGATTGGTGGTCGCCTTCAAGTCGCGACGCAAGGCACGGTCGCGTTATGCTGAACCGGCCGGCGGGATGAACCGGGACCAGGTCGCCACGCGTCGGTCTGCCGCGTGCATATCGCGTCAGACTCTGGGGTCGCGACCTCTGAGATCACGGTGTATCGCGCCGTCGCGACCTCAGGAGGTGGCCCGAGCCTAGAAAAGAGGTTTTTGCCCTTTTTCTAGGTGGGTCTGTCTGACACATAGTCACTAAAAATTCAATAATAAATCGTATACAGATCCAAAAAGCATGAAATCAGTTCTAAACGAAAGTAGACATGTATATCTATCAACATGCACGATTAATTTAAAAATAGACAAGGTTTAGATAGACATTGATCAGGTTACTTTTCGGTGACCTAAACAGGCGTAGTCAGGGTTCAACAAATTAATTAGAGGGGTATACATAATGAAAAATTCTGAAACCAGTGGAGTTTGAAAGCTAACATGTAGTATCATTTATGATAATTTTATCATGGAATTATGTCAAGTGTGCATGAGAATAAAAAGGAAACAAGGAGGGTTGGGTGCACAGATCTGATAGATATTCAAAGATTTAATTCTCCCTCATGGGAGATCAAAATCAAGCAAGACCAGAGGCGTTTGAAAGATAATAAGATGCGGTATTCACGAGAATTTTATCAAGACATGAGAGCAAGTACACGTTGGGGATTATAGAAAACACAAGATCTCAGTTCATGATAACAGCAGGACTTCATGAATTAAATTCGCCCAAATGGATGAACAAAATACCACGAAACCATCGGGCTTTTGAAGAGGTACATGAAGGCTACCTAGAATAATTATTTCACAATTTTAGCTTGAAAGATTGCCTACCTTTTGGTGTTGACAAGAAAGGCTAGGGTTTGATGACGAAAATGGGAAGAAGAAAGCTCCTTGCTCCAGCCTTCTCCTCCAAGATCCTTCGTCCAGGACACCTCTCCTTCATCTCCCAAGACTCCAGCCACGTTCTATGGGTGGTAGGGAAGAGATTTTGAGTGTTTTGATAGCCTATAGAGTTCTAACTCACCTAAAACTCTTCCTTTCTCATCCAACTCCGAAAATTGGCATTTATCTCCCACTTTCTCTTATTTATCCACCTAATAGAGTTGGGAAGGGATCCAATTTCGTGGGTAAAGATTTAGGATAAGTCTAGGACTCTTTTTAGGATGGATATGACTTATTTTAATAGTTAATTTGACCATTTTCTATTTATTAATTAATTAGGTACGAATTTCACCTAATTACTTCTCCTCTCAAGATGGGCTATCACTAATTGGGCCCAATCTATTTGGTTTGAGTTATTAGAGTAACCCATTAATAATTTAGCTTAATGGGTATTGCATTAATTCTTTTTTATTCTAATTAAATTAATTTATCTCATATATTAAATAATAATAATAATAATAATAATAATTCTCTTGATTTTAAAAATCAAGGGTGCTACATCCTCCCCCTCTTAAAAAGAATTTGGTCCCCAAATTCATATAATCGTAAGAGGAAGAATGTCTTACTGAATAGATCCGGATAATTTCGTCGCATGGTTGCTTCGGGCTCCCAAGTTGCCTCTTCAACTTCGTGATTCCTCCACAGAACCTTGACCACGCGTATGGATCGATTCCGAAGCTGTTGCATCTTCTTGTCTAAGATCTTCACTGGCCTTTCTTCATAGGTCATATCTTTGTTCAGAGTAATGTCATCATAGCTGATTACGTGTGACGGATCATACACGTATTTCCTCAGCATGGATACATGGAAAACATTGTGTACGGTAGAGAACTGGGGAGGTAGTGCTAGTCGGTACGCCACCTCGCCAACTCTATCCAATACTTCAAATGGACCTATGAATCTCGGTCTCAGCTTGCCTTTCATCCCAAACCTTTGAAATCCTCGGGTCGGGGATACTTTGAGCATCACATGATCTCCAGCTTGAAATTCTAAGTCCCTTCTTCTTTTGTCTGCATAGCTCTTCTGCCTGGACTGAGCTACCTTAATTCTGTCTCTGATAATCTGTATGTCCCTGTTAGTATTCTGCACCATATCTGGCCCTAGCCATTGTTGCTCACCTACTTCATTCCAGCGCACATGTGATCTGCAGCTCCTTCCGTACAGTGCTTCAAACGGTGCCATTTTAATGCTCGCCTGATAACTGTTGTTGTAGGCGAATTCTATCAGTGACAACTGTTCGTTCCAATATCCCTCAAAGTCTATAGCACAGACTCGCAACATATCTTCCACTATCTGATTTGTCCTTTCAGTCTGTCCATCCGTCTGTGGGTGGAAAGCTGTGCTAAAGTTGAGTTTTGTGCCTAGCGCAGTCTGGAGTCCCTTCCAGAATCTAGAAGTGAGTCACGATCTGAGACAATAGATACTGGAACTCCATGTAGTCTGACTATTTCTTTCACATACAAAGCTACAAGCACATCAACACTCCAGGTACTTCGAATTTCTAGAAAGTGTGCAGACTTTGTCAATCTATCCACGATGACCCAAATAGCATCTAGTCCATCACGAGTTCGGGGTAAACCCATGATGAAATCCATTCCGATGCTTTCCCACTTCCATTCAGGTATGTCCAAGGGTCTAAGTACACCCGCAGGACGACGGTGTTCTGCTTTTACCTGCTGGCAAGTGAGGCAGTGCGCGGCATGCTCAGCTACCTCACGCTTCATGTTTGGCCACCAAAATGACATTTTCATATCTTGGTACATCTTGGTTTCACCTGGGTGAATTGTGTACTTGGTCTTGTGGGCTTCATCCATCAGTTTCCTTTTCAGCTCTTCATTGTCAGGCACACATGTCCTGGCTTGGAATAATATCCTTCCATCCTCAGTGATGGAGAAATCTGGTTTGTCAGCTATAGTTTCCTTTACTAGGATTAGAAACGGATCATTAGCCTGTTGCTCTCTGATCTCGGCAAGGATGTCGGGTTGAGCTTTAAGATTAGCCACTAACATCTTATCACTTCTCTTTTCAATATTCAGATCTAGACTGGCGAATTGCTCTAACAATTGCATCTCGCCCATGACTAGACAGGATAACGAAGCTACTGGCTTTCTACTGAGTGCGTCAGCTACTGCGTTACCTTTGCCTGGGTGGTATTGAATGTTGAAATCAAAATCCTTCAAGTACTCCAGCCATCTCCGTTGTCGCATATTGAGCTCCTTTTGAGAAAATAAGTATTTCAAACTCTTGTGGTCGGAGTAAACAATGAATTGTTCCCCATATAGGTAATGCCTCCAGATCTTAAGTGCAAATACCACAGCAGCTAGCTCTAAGTCATGGACAGGATAGTTAACCTCATGTTGCTTCAATTGCCTTGATGAATAGGCTATCACTTTCTCATTCTGCATTAATACGCAGCCTAGACCGATTCCAGATGCATCAGTGTAGACTGAGAATCCTGCTCCTTCGACTGGTAATGCAAGGACAGGTGCAGACGTCAACAACTGCTTTAGTGTCTGGAAGCTCTTCTCGCACTCCTTGCTCCAGACATAGGGATTCTCTTTTCGCGTAAGACGTGTAAGAGGTACAACTATCTTGGAGAAGTCTTTTATGAATCGTCTGTAATATCCAGCCAGTCCAAGAAAACTTCTTATCTCAGTGACATTGGTCGGCCTTTCCCAGTTCAGCACAACTTCTACCTTGGAAGGGTCGACAGCGATACCATCCTTGGAAATAACATGACCCAGAAATGACACCTCCTCGAGCCAAAATTCACACTTGCTCAATTTGGCGTAGAGTTGATTGTCCCGCAAGATTTACAGAGCGATCCTCAGATGCTCCTCGTGCTCTTCTTTGGTCTTGGAGTATATGAGAATATCATCAATGAATACCACGACGAACTTGTCGAGGTAGGGCCGGTAGATGCTGTTCATTAATTGCATAAAAGCTGCAGGAGCATTGGTTAGTCCAAAAGACATGACTACAAATTCATAATGACCGTATCTGCTCCTGAAAGTTGTCTTGTAGATATATGCATCTTTAATCCTCATCTGATGATATCCCGATCTAAGGTCAATCTTAGAAAAATACTTTGCTCCCGATATCTGATCAAACAACTCATCGACACGCGGCAGAGGGTACTTGTTCTTGATAGTGAGATTGTTCAACTGCCTGTAATCGATGCATAACCTCATGGATCCGTCCTTCTTCTTGACGAACAGCACAGGTGCTCCCCAAGGAGAAGTACTTGGTCTAATAAAACCCTTTTCTAGAAGTTCCATCAGTTGTTCTTTCAACTCTTTCAATTCAACAGGGGACATCCTGTAGGGTTGGCGTGAAACCGGTGCAGCTCCAGGTAGGAGATCAATTGAGAAATTGACATCTCTCTCGGGTGGAATGCCTGGCAGCTCATCGGGAAACACGTCTGGATATTCTTGCACTATATGAAAGTCTGATATCTTGGTTGCTTTCTTCTCAACTACAATTGCGGCGAGAAATGCCACACAACCCTTTCTTATCATGTTTTGTGCCTTTATGGCAGAGACGAGAGACAAGTGCCTCTTGTGTCTACGTCCTGTGAAGATCAGCTTAGGGAATTCACTAAAAGTAATCTTCCCTCTTCGACAATCAACACAAGCCCCATACGTGGATAGCCAATCGGCTCCTAGAATAACATCGTAGCCCTCCATGGGCATACAGATCAAGTCAGCTCTTAGATTGAGTTCACCAATCTTAACATCAGCCAATGGATAATATTTATTCAATTGAGCCCTTTCTCCTAGTGGTGTTGTGACAGGTAATTCAAATGTCATGGATGTAGGTTTCTCATTTAAGGTATCAGCAAATGCTTGTGATATGAACGAATGTGTAGCACCAGTATCGAACAAAACAAATGCTGAATGAGAAAAGATCAGTAGTGTACCTTCCACAACTCCACCTTCCTCGGTGGTGTCCACTTCTTGCAGGGCTTGGAGTCTACCTGGCTTCTTTGGTCCCGCAGGAGGCTTCTCATTCTCCCTCAGTAATGGGCATTCAGGAATCCGATGCTCTCGGCTCCCACAACGAAGGCATGCACCTGCCTTCCTCCAGCATTCTTCTGTCGTGTGACCAAGCTTGTCACAGTGTTTGCATCTGGGCTTGTTGTTCAGAGCAGTAGTGGTGGGGACTTTGGGCTTCCGCTCCTGGCTTGGGCCGTCAGTGATACTTAACGGCCTTTTCTGGCCATTAGTAGGCTTGCTCGATGTAAGGTTTCGGGTCTTTAGTGGATCCTTATTGGGTCTGTTAGAAGTCCTGTGTGGTCGACGACAAGACCATTGTCGTTGACTTGGGGTTGACGGCCAAGGCTTGCCGTTGAGTCAGAGTCAGCGTCCAACGATGTGGACGTCGGAGCTTGAACTTAACGACATGAGATCTGGACGTCAGTCTGTAGGCGGTTCAGTAGGCGGCCAACGATGTTGATGTTGACTGGTCGGGCCTGTTGAAGTAGGGCAGCCCGAGAGCAGAACCTACCTTTCTCATTTCCTCTCCTTCCTTCCACCTTAGCCTTTCTTGATTCCTGCAGCTTCTGTTGAGTGATTTGAGCTCGTGGGAAGCCCCTGGATCGTGTGGCGTTGCTAGATCGGCCGGGAAACGCAAGGTTTTGGCGTGATTCGCGCGGAGTCTTCGGGGAGATCCGGCGCGATTGGTGGCTGTTTGGGGATTGATTAAGCGTTCTGAGGTAGGGACTTAACCCCTATAACCCTCCCCAGCAAACCAGCATGTTCAATTAACTAAATTGATGTGCAAATTATGGTTTAGGGTTTGGGTTATATCATGCCGGAATTGAGGGTGGTTTGGATAATCTAGGTGTTAGATTGTCTATTTATGATGTTCTGGTAGTGTAGATTGATTGGAGGAAGTGTTTCCCTCCATCAGTCGGAGTCTGGTTTAGTGTTTCTACCCATTGGGACTGATTTGGTTCAGTTCTGGGTATGGGGGACTGAAGATATCAACGTCCACATCTGTTGACGTTGAGATCTTCAGGGGTGATTTAAACGACAAGGTCGATTGCCGTTTAGTTATTGTTGGCGGCATAGGGGTTGCCGTTTATCTCTGATTGGCGGCAATCGATGTGGCCGTTTATATCCTGTGTCCCAGCAGACTTAAGTTGTGTCATTAGAGGCGATTGACATGTGATGTCCGCCCTAATAGCACAAGTGGGCCAGGCTTAGAGTGTGACTCCGCCTGTGCTTAAGAGTAGTTGTTTGTGACACGAGGTGTTTACTACTGTACGGGGTTTTAGACGTTGAGTGTGTTCCGTCTGTTGTACGCACGTTGCGTTACCGTGTACCCGTTTCTGTTGTGTTACCTAGGCGTGGGTGCGACTCCGTCTAGACGACTAGCGTGTGGTTGTCCTCCGCTAGTGAGCCAGGACATTGAGTGCGACTCTGTCCTGTGCGTACTCCTTTTGGTGGTTTTGAGCCGGTCTCCGTGGAGCCCCTTCTCTACCGCTAGGGTCAAGCATAGGGGAAAAACCGGTCGTGGACCAGATGCGAGAGAGAGCGTCTGTAGTGTGCACACGTGGCTGGGTTGAGAGCCTCTGTGGTGACGAGACGCCGAGCCACAGACCCTAGCTGAGTCCTACTTGCTGTGTGTGTGAGTGTGTGTTACTGAGCCGCGTGGTTTACAGTTTTGTGTTGTGTTGCGACGTGTACTTACTTTCAGTTTTTACTTTCCGCACTTTAGTTTAGTTGCCGGTGGGGTTACTTTTCCCTACTGGGTCTCTTTTCTTGAGACTCACTCCCTTCCCTTTCAGGTGGGTCTTCGTCGACTCCCGTTCCAGGCGAGTCTAGCCACTCCGGTGTTGGTGCTCCCTAGCTGCAGTAAGTTGTACCTTTTTGTTGTACTTCTGTACTCTGTACTTTGTCTCAGACTCTGAGGTTGTATATGATATGTTCATATAGTGGAATTTTACTGCTTTGCATGGTGTGTATCTTCTTACATATAGTCTCCTCGGACTCTTAAATTCCTACCCTTCCGAGCTTGTCTCGTGGGTTAGCGGGTCAGAATTCGGGTTACTGGTTGTTACTGGTAATGCGGGTTCTGGGTCGTTACACTCGATACTCCAGAAGTTTGCTCTTTCCTGAACATTCTACCCTTGATGCACTCAGTGAGTTCAGTCGCATCTTCCAGGCATTGTGCTCTCCTGACCATCTCTGGGTAGGTCTGAATATCAAATGGTGCCAGCTGTGTAATATATGCGGGTCTAAGCCCGTTGAGGAATCTCTTTGCCTTCATCCTCTGGGTACTAACCAGATGATTGGTGTAGCGAGCCAATCGAGAGAACTGTGCCTCATATTCAGCAACCGTCAGGTTTCCCTGTTTCAGAGCGGCGAACTCGGCGGCTTTCCTTTCTTGAACTCTTTCTGAAAAATATTTGGAGTTGAATTGCTCCTTAAACTCATTCCATGTAAACTGAGCATCTGCCCGTGTGGCCTCAATGGACTCCCACCACGCACGGGCGTCCCTTTCAAGCTGGAATGTGGCAAGTAAAAACTTATCTCCATCCGCGCATTGCATAATGCGGAAAATACGCTCAGTCTCCTTGAGCCAGTTCTCGGCCTCATCAGGGTCTGTGGTACCGCTGAATCGAGGCGGGTTCAGGTTGCGGAAGTTCCGGTGCAATTCACCAGCTCCTCGGTTGTTGTTGTTGTTATTGTTTGCCCCAGCAGCCTGAAATAAAGCTTGAGTGAGCTGTTGAATCGTGTGTTGCATATCACGGAGTTGTGCACGCTCCACTGCCATTGTTTAAGTTCCTTCAAAAGAGAATTTAAAAATGTAAGTTGTTGGGTTTGCACTAAGTTTGTGCGTGTGTGTATTTATTTTATCTTATTACCCACGGTTCTACCCATCTCACATAGGTATGGAATTAGACTCTAAGTCAAGGCAGGTCAAACCTGGATCATCCTATACTTGAGAATAACCTAGGCTCTGATACCACAAAACTGTAACGCCCCGACGCGGAATATCGGAGCGGGATTACAATTATTAAATAATACAGAGCGAGAAAATAAATGTAAACCATTGCACAATTGGATAACACCAAAAGAAACTCCAATTTCATTAATAATCCAACAATCTCCATTACATTCACTACTAACTCATCATCTTCATAAACTGATTAATACATCGACGTATCAGAGCCAAAACTAGGGCCCAGAGTACTTTATTCAAAAACAACTATTACATCATGACTAACTGACTCATAACTATACTAACTACTACTAGATAGCATCGATAGCTGAAATGGTCACTCCTGAGCATCTCCCTCAGTCCCGTCGTCGTATGTGTGGTCGTCTCCATCCGACTCTCCTGAACACAATAAATAAATACGCAGGATGAGCGAATAATGCCCAGTAGGACTTAATATCTCATGAACACAAGCATGATTTACATAGTTAATGTCTTAATGGCAGGTTAACTAGAGAGTAAAGTCATGTAGAGCATGTCACGATAACGAAAGAACAATTGCAACTGGTATAGGGAATATAGTACAACGAGAACGATAATAGAATGGCCATGTAATGATATAACATGTAAATTGCACAACGGTGCACTAGTAACGATCACGCTTGCACTTGTAGAGATAGCACTTTGATTGTCATATATTAATTTAAAACTAAATTTAAAAGCATGAAATCAGTTCTAAACGAAAGTAGACATGTATATCTATCAACACGCACGATTAATTTAAAAATAAACAAGGTTTAGATAGGCATTGATCATGTTACTTTTCGGTGACCTAAACAGGTGCAGTCAGGGTTCAACGAATTAATTAGAGGGGTATACATGATGAAAAATTCTGAAACTAGTGGCGTTTGAAAGCTAACATGTAGTAGCATTTATGATAATTTTATCATGGAATTATGTCAAGTGTACACGAGATTAAAAAGGAAACAAGGAGGGTTGGGTGCACAGATCTGATAGATATTCAAAGATTTAATTCTCCCTCATGGGAGATCAAAATCAAGCAAGACCAGGGGAGTTTGAAAGATAATAAGATGCAGTATTCACGAGAATTTTATCAAGACATGAGAGCCAGTACACATTAGGGATTATAGAAAACACAAGATCTCAGTTCATGATAATAGCAGGACTTCATGAATTAAATTCGCCCAAATGGCTGAACGAAATACTACGAAATCATAGGGCTTTTGAAGAGGTACATGAAGGATACCTAGGGTAATTATTTCACGATTTTAGCTTGAAAGATTGCCTACCTTTTGACATTGACAAGAAAGGCTAGGGTTTGATGACGAAAATGGGAAGAAGAAAGCTCCTTGCTCCAACCTTCTCCTCCAAGATCCTTCATCCAGGACACCTCTCCTTCATCTCCCAAGACTCCAGCCACGTTCTATGGGTGGTAGGGAAGAGATTTTGAGTGTTTTGATAGCCTATAGAGTTCTAAGTTACCTAAAACTCTTCCTTTCTCATCCAACTCCGAAAATTGGCATTTATCTCCCACTTTCTCTTATTTATCCACATAATAGAGTTGGGAAGGGATCCAATTTCGTGGGTAAAGGTTTAGGATAAGTCTAGGACTCTTTTTAGGATGGATATGACTTATTTTAATAGTTAATTTGACCATTTTCTATTTATTAATTAATTAGGTACGAATTTCACCTAATTACTTCTCCTCTCAAGATGGGCTATCACTAATTGGGCCCAATCTATTTGGTTTGGGTTATTAGAGTAACCCATTAATAATTTAGCTTAATGGATATTGCATTAATTCTATTTTATTCTAATTAAATTAATTTATCTCATATATTAAATAATAAAAAAAAATTTAAAAATCAAGGGTGCTAGAAGCCGTGCCGTGGACACGTGCCAGGTGGTCCGGCGTGATCACAAGATAAGAGAGAACTCACTAAGGCCGTTAGGATCGTACTGATCCCTAAAGGTGTAAAGGTTTTGAGGGTACAACCAGCTCGTCGGCAATGGACGTACGCCAAAGCCAAGAAGACTTACAGAGGCCTTGATAGGGAGTCCTTGGTCCAGTCGAGAGTCTTCCCGATGGAGAGGTGGTCCATGCCAAGAGAAAGTGTGTAACGAAATGTTGTCCGTCTTGTTTCGAGTGCTCGAAGGCAGAGGGACGCGATAACGTTGTACAAAGCACATGAATAAAACAAAGACAAGTGTCATTTAATAAAATGGAAAATTTAGTAATTAATTTCACTTAATTATCAGATATATTATTGAGCAATTTAATAGGGTCAAATGGCAAACAGTAATGTCAAGTGTGTACAAGTGTAAAGAAATCGTGAGAGTATGATAAATCATGCACATAGCTTTTAATTAATGAGAATTATTCGAATATTAACAATTAAAAATATTCAGGTCAATTACAAAGCTTAACAGTACATGATTTAACTTAAACAAGGGTTAAATGACATAAACAGTGAGGGCATATAGACAATTTCAGGTTTTGGTAGAAATTCTGATAATGCGACGGGGGTGTCCGTCGCGACTTCAAGTCGCGACGGGGCGGCCTGGCGCGACAGGCGAACCGGCCGGCCTGGCCCGGTTCGGGGTGGGAACGCGACGACGCAGACCGTCGCGTTCAGATCGCGATGATCTGGCCATCCGCGACCCCTCTGAGGTCGCAACGGGTCGGGCCGTCGTGACTTTAGAGGCGCGAGCCGACCCAGAAAAGGGGTTTTTTTTTTTCCCTTTTTGGGTTTTGGTCTTTCCCTCCAAAGCATAATATTGACCTCTTTAAAAATCCATATAAAATCGCACGATGATCCAAAAATTATGAAACTAGTTTTAAACGATAATAGACATAGAGATCTATCACTAGACACGATTAATTATAAAACAGACATGTCGAAGGCATGCTTTGATCAGGTTATATTTCGTTAACCTAGAACATGCATAGGGATAGAAAATGATTTGATTCGCATGACATGCTCAATGGAATTTGGGCAAACTAGGCTCGTTAGAACCCTACCAACAGGCAGTATTTATGGTAATTATCTCAAGTCATGAACATGAGTGGATTCAGAGATACAAGGCAAACATGATGGTTCGGGTAAAACATGTTAACAAAAGTTTGGGCATTTAATTCGCCCTCATGCATGAACGAGAAATAGTGGAACGAGAGGGCTTTTGAAGAGGATCATGCAGGCTACCTAGGGTTAATTTTACACGATTTAAGCTTGAGAGATTGCCTACATTTTCTTGCTGATAAGAAAATCCTAAGGTTTTGATGAAGAACGAGATGAAATCCCTCCTTTCCAAGCTTCTTCCTTCTTGCTCCTTCGTTCTTCAGCTCTTCTCTTCGTCCATCAAAGTCCCAGCAACGAAATGAGACTTGGTTGGGACGAATTAGAGGTGTATAGGGTTGTTTAAGAGTCCTAATTAGTTAAAACTCTTCATTCTCCTTCAAACTCCCAATTTCCTTATTTATCTCCTTATTTCTGGCATTATCCCACCTAATAGGATAGATGAGAGGTCTAATTTCGTGGGTAATGGGTTAAGATGGGATGATGACTCTTATTTAGGATAATTACATCCTATTTAGTCTTTATCTTACCCTTTTCCTATTTACTACTATTTTTAGGTACGAATTTAGCTTAATTACTTCCCGTCCCAAGATGGGCTCTTCATATTTGGGCCCAACAATTCATGTTAGGTCCATTAGTAAAACCCATTACTAATTTAGCTTAATGGGTATTTATTTAATTCTATTTATTCACCCTTTATTCTAATTTAACTATATTTATCACACGTATTCAATTAATTTCTCATTTTAATTAAATTTAATATTATTTATGACAATATTTATAACCTTTATCATTTGGGCTCTTACTCTTGGCCCAATAACTTATGTGAGCTTAATTGTACAACCCATGTACTTACTTTACTTAATGAATTTTTTAATTATCCTTTTATTAGAAAATTTATTCATGGGCCAAGATTGTCCTTTGGTCCAAGTATCATAATGGGCTATCAACCCATATTATTTAATGTTTACCCACATGTTTATTTTAAATTTATAATCTACTTTGGTTCATAAAATAATGGGTTCTCCGACTTATTCCTTAATTACGTTAATAAGTCACATAAATTCTTAAACTTGGTCTAAATGATTTTTCTATGTCCAAATTTCTTAGTAGGTCATTAGAAAATATTATTTAAAATATAATTACTATTTTTACGAAATTTTATATGAGTTTATACGCATGCAATAATGATGCGTACCTTTTTAAACTAGTTTGAATTCATTAATAGATAAAATTTCAATTTATCTATAATTTTTAATTAACGGATTTTCTAAGATACTACAGCTTGATCTACAAATTAAGGGCTAGATGAAATCTGAACCTTGAAACTAGGTTGATTATTCTATTTATTGACTACTTAGCAAGTCAATTTTGGTATAAACCAGATTTTTCTACTACCTAAGTAGAAAGAGAAGGGTGTTGGTTTACTAACAGTAAGATTCTCACCCTTTCCTTCTCTCTCTCATCTTGAATCCCACTTAATTATTTGTAACGCCCCAGAAATTTAAAATATTAAGAAAATAGAAGTAAATTGGTTAAAATACCTTAGGGTTATTAATAAATTGTGATAATTGGATGATAGACTTAATTAGTGGTAATGAACATTATCCCAGTGTCGTACCTCGAAGTGCGTGCCTCCACAGTGCGATACTGGAAAACGACAACGAAATAAAAATCCGAGAACATCATAATTTCCATAAAAATGTGGAGAAATCAAATATGTAATTATCTGAATTTTTCGACGTACGGATTTCAAGGTACAGTCGACGCGACCATTTTTCGGTGATTTTTCACCTAGTGTAAAATAAATTCTAAAAATTAAACTAAAATCACCATAATTTGCAAAACATTTACATTAGCCTATGGCTGAAATTTCAACACAAATGGACATCATTTGAATATGTTTACGTGAGGATCTTTGGGCCAGTCGAATTAGGGGCTATTTACGATGGTGATTTTCTGGGAATTTTAAGTCTGTCTACGTGTGAGGGGCTGGGGCAGCCACCTCACTTAAGTAGGAGTTTAACACGTTTGTCCCTTAGGTGTAAGGCTTAGAGAGTTGCATGAGCTAGGTGGCCTTGCATGGTTAAAGGGGTTTATACTTCGACACCTTGATGGCCAACGTGCCATCACGCATGGGAGTTTGGTTGGGCTATAAAAGCCACTTCCCTTCCTTCGTATGTGCCTTTCAGAACTCTCCTTACTCTTGTTCGTGTCTTCCTCTGCTCCTTGCTGCTGGGATTGGTGCTGGAGGAGCTGTTGGAGGTGCTAAGCTCCACAACTACTGCGACCACTCCTGCCCCTGCTCATACTGCAACTGTAGATACTTCTACCTGGGAGTCAATTTGCTATTGAAGTTACTGTCGTGGCTAGCAAGCCACCAATTTGGGAGGATGTTCTTCCTCTACTGGGTTAGACTCTTTTGTCAAGATCACGTGAGAGTGCTTGGTAAGGTAGGATTCTATTCTCTATTCTCTTCTCAATCCTTGTATCTTGCCTTTGCTAAAAGTTCATGTCCACATATATACTTGTTTTCCAACCTTGGAAACCATCTTAAGAGTGATGAGTTCATCTCTTCTGAACATGTCTTGTTCTGTGAATTGGGGAAATTCCTTTGGTTGAACTTATGTAGGTATTAGTAGAATTCATTCTTGTGACCATCAACTTGTAAATCTCCTTCTTTTCTAAGCCTTGGAGTTAAAGCATCGGTCTTGATCCCATAAGGCATGGAATTCAGTAAGCTTGTTTGATTACCTTGTTACCATTGAGTTCTTATGCATTGATAGGACTCCTTCTTAATGATCCTCTTTCTTCTTGTTCTTATACTTCCTTCATGTTAAGAAATCCATGTATAAGTGTAGGATTCATCTCCTTTTCCGTAATCATGTTCTCCACACATGATAAATAACTCATGTTGAGTAGCCAAGTTGATATATTTGTAATCCTACTATTTTTCCTCCAGTTTTGATAAACATTCTCACATTAGGGAGGAGAAGATTCTTGTTTTACTTCCAGATCATCTCTTCTTCTTCTTCTTCCACCCTTGATCCTTGTATATGTTATAGAAGTTTGATAAAAGTCACAATACCATTAGAACTTGTGACTAACTTCTGTTCAGATGTTTGGTACTTCATACCTTGATTTAAATCCATGAAACACTTTGAGTTTTAGTATTTATCTTGTAGGAATCTTCCAATAAACCATTACTATCAAGACCACACTTCCAACACTATACTATGTCTAGTTTCTAGCTAGACAAGCTTGAATTGCAAACTTCTTGTTTCACCTCGTTTGTTCGGTTTATAAACCACTGTAAGAACTCCAATTAGACTCTTCCATTTGATATAAACCATGCCTTGGCTTATAAGTTCTATAATTAGGGTGCTTAGAATAGATTTAAACAGATTTACGGAAGTTCTGCAGCTTCCTGTCGACAGCCAGCCCAAAAGCTGTCGACAGGCGCATGTTTCCAGAACTCCAGGTTTCTGGACTGTGTGGATCTGTCGACAGATCCCTTGCATCTGTCGACAGATACCCACAAAGCCAGCAAACCTGAGCTCTGTCTGTGCCATCTGTCGACAGATCCTTCCTGTTTGTCGACAGCTACTGTCCTGCCTTGGATTTCAGCACTCTTACATGTGTAAATCCTTGCTCAAAGCTCATCCTAATAGCCTACCAAATTACCCTCTTATTTACTTTGATATTTTCTGTCATTCTACCATAAAGATTACCCACTTGAGATACCTTACTCACCCTTGAATTATCCTTGAAATTGTCAATTACGATTGGTACTCTGTTGAGTCCATTCTCCTGTATTCGGTAACTAAGTTCATATAACTTGATATTCTGAGAGTTCTTATGCTTGAACACCATGTGATATATGATTAACTTATGATGATGACATTTATTGGGTCCTTGGACCCCACCTGACTGATATGCCTGTGCAAATAGGGCTGGTTCAGTCCTGGGAGGAGCACCCAAATTCATTACGGGCCGTACGGGAGTGATAAGGACACCGGGATGTTTGGCATTGCATCACTACTTTCTGATTATAGTCATCATACTTCCTATACTGTGTGAACTGATATATGAACCAATACTTGAGTTATATACCTGAGCATAACCTGAGTTTTATTGTCACTGTATCAAGCTACTGTTCTGAGATCTAGTATTGTCTCTTTGATGCCTGTTCTATCCTTGTCTTGGGGCAATGAGGACACCGGGATGTCTGGCATTGCATCAATACCTGTTTGATTATAGTCATCATGATACCTATCCTGTGAGAATATATATATGAGCCAGATGATGAGATACGTGTTGTTCATCTTTGATATCAGTCAAGTCTTTTATTGTGTTCACATGAACTAGAACTTGAGTTTCAATGTGAATTCCTGAGTATACTCTGTGTATCAATTCTATTGTTCCACATTCACTGTCATGTTCAGATGCATGTTGGTCCATCTATGATATCACTTAAGCCTTTTCCTTGATCAACATACAGTTTAATACTTTGATTTGAGAATTTGAATCCTACTGGGCTAGTTAGCTCACCAAATCCTATTTTTCAGGTATCTACAGTTCTTGAAGGAGGGAACTTCGGGATATGTGTGTGGAAGACCATCCTTGATGGCATTTTACTTTTGAGATTGTAAACTGGAAATGTTGTAATATTCATAGAATGACAATTGTCAAATTTTTATTTAATAGAGCTTCCGAGCAATTTGCTGCTCAATTAGTTCAAAGTTCACTCTTGATTCCTCTTGCGTTCACGTTCCGGAGTTTATAGTTATATTAAATGACGGGATGTGACAGAATGGTATCAGAGCATTAGTTCGATAAACCTAGGGATAACCTGTGAGTACGGGTAGAAAGCCTGAGGTTAAGCTAGATTGGTAAAGGTCAGATATAGATTGTATAGAGTATGAATGGAATATATAGAGATATGTTCTTTCCTACGATTCATCTTCACTTTCATAATTTCATGATTGTGGATTCTCCATTTGTACAACTCATATGTAATAATTGTTTCATGTTCCTTAGAACTCACCTTCCTTTGATCTCCTTCTTCTATTCTTGCTTCTTATTCCTACACAAGAACCTCATAATTAAAGTGTTCACCATTTATACACACTTGAAACAACCATAGATGTGTTGTTCCATTCCTTGAAATCATGTTTTAACTAGAGTTGTGCTATGACTCAAGCATACTATGAAACTTATCCCATTAGAAGCAAGCAAAGGTTGTTAGGAAGTGTTGCACTTCTAGTTATCATCTTGCTTTTAGATTCCCATGCCAGAATATGTCCCTATTGTCCTACTTGTCTCCCTCATGAAATATGGTGTTAGAACTGAAAACAAGACCCTTTTGATGTTACCAATCATGTAAGGATTCATAGGAACACTTAGTAGAATTTTATGTGGAAGTTTTATCACATTTCTGGAAATTTAGATCTCACCTGTCGACAGCCAAAAATCACCTGTCGACAGGGACCATGCTTCCAGAACCCAGAAATACAAGACTGTCAGTAACTGTCGACAGATAGCCTTGATCTGTCGACAGATGTCCTTCACCTGTCGACAGCCGACTCTGGTCTGTCGACAGATACCCTCAGAACCAGAAAAACCTCGTTCTGTCTGTTGCTATCTGTCGACAGCCACTTCCAAGCTGTCGACAGACACCAGTCTGTGATGAACTGGTCCTTCTTCAGTCAGTTAGAAGAGTCATCAGGCACTCTGTAGAACTGAAAGTCATACCTTATTTACATTCCATATCATTTAAGTAAATGTTATAATTTGATGTTTCATTTACTTAAGATATTACATGTAAATAAGGAAGTACCCCCCATTTGAATCCAATAAAAATATCAGAAAAATCATAACTCTTACCAATAAAAAGTCAACTCTCCCACCGAAGAAGAAAAACGCGATTTTTGCGATTCCATCAAAATAGCGTCTTTCTAATTTCTCACAATTTGGCCTACCTAAAAATTTCATAATTCGAATAAACCTACTAGAATGTTAAAAATTTAAGGTCCGGTGAAAAATGGTTAACACCCATATGACTTCTCCAAGGGAGCCCTCTCCTACTGAAGGAAAAGTCAAACCTGCTCATTCCTTAATTTACATCAATATGACTTTTGAATTGATATGTTATTATCTCCGATTCTAAATAAGAATTAGTAAATGAATGGTTTAACCGATCATATAGATTTCATGACCATCCTCGTGATATATTCTTCCGTTGACTTTACCATATTCTTGGATTCTAAATTATGATACCATTGAGATGAATCAATTAATCATCATCTACGTCCATCCCTCACTAAACCAAGTGAGACTCTTTAATAAACATTCAAACAATTGATGATCCAAAGATTCAAGATTGCTTTAAATCTCACAAACCATACATATACAGTGAAGGATTGAATCTGTTTACTTCTATTGGAGTAGACACCCAAACAAATTAGTGAAGAAAAGAAGTAAAAAAAAAAAAAAAATCAACTCCATGGTTTCTAGAATTGACCTCAATTAGGTGATTGCAATTTTGACTAATTATCCATCACGTAGAGTTGATCTTGTAGTATCTTAGTGTCAACCTCATATATTGGTAGAGTCAACCTAATCTCCATTTGGAGTTAACCACAAGCCAGATTTTTCTCTAAATGTTAATTAGAAACTTGATTAGTGTCAACCTGAGCTCCATGTAGTGATAACCTAAGAAGTGATCAGGGTCAACACACTTAATAGACCTTTTGACTTTATGAATTTTCTTATGTTATAAAAACTTGTGTTAAATATTTATTATCTTTTGTTGAAATATCAAAATCAGGAAAAGTCAATAGGACTGAGTATAGTAAGGAATACTTGAGTTTAGTTGTTACAACATATCAAAACTTAGTAAGTTTTGCCAATCACTGTAACTTTATAAGGCTGACCATAGAGTTCTGTAACAGAAATCTTATGGGATAAATAAAAAAAAATTTCTGGTTGTCCATCCCCATATTCTTCACACTCATCAACCTTGTCATACCTTATTACCCTTCCCAAGGAAATATGTATTTACATAACTCTAAGGAATAAGGTTATTCCTTAGTAGGGGAGACTTTGAGTATGATATACTATTGCCAGTGATAAAGAACATAGTGAAGGTTGCATCTAATTGAACCCATAATCACAACATGGCTCTTTAATATCTAAAGTGCTAATATTTAGATCCTCATCAACTGACGATGTTATGATAATAAATTATATAGAGAGTGTAAACATTATATAACATGGTAATCATAATAAGATTATTGAAACTAATTTGAAATAGATAAAGATTCCAAAAACTGAAAACTTACATCTTTGTGATCCATCCAAACTAAGTCAAGAAGTTTGGAGGACCAAACTCTTTTTAGTGGGAGAGAGTTGTAACGCCCCAGAAATTTAAAATATTAAGAAAATAGAAGTAAATTGGTTAAAATACCTTAGGGTTATTAATAAATTGTGATAATTGGATGATAGACTTAATTAGTGGTAATGAACATTATCCCAGTGTCGTACCTCGAAGTGCGTGCCTCCACAGTGCGATACTGGAAAACGACAACGAAATAAAAATCCGAGAACATCATAATTTCCATAAAAATGTGGAGAAATCAAATATGTAATTATCTGAATTTTTCGACGTACGGATTTCAAGGTACAGTCGACGCGACCATTTTTCGGGTGATTTTTCACCTAGTGTAAAATAAATTCTAAAAATTAAACTAAAATCACCATAATTTGCAAAACATTTACATTAGCCTATGGCTGAAATTTCAACACAAATGGACATCATTTGAATATGTTTACGTGAGGATCTTTGGGCCAGTCGAATTAGGGGCTATTTACGATGGTGATTTTCTGGGAATTTTAAGTCTGTCTACGTGTGAGGGGCTGGGGCAGCCACCTCACTTAAGTAGGAGTTTAACACGTTTGTCCCTTAGGTGTAAGGCTTAGAGAGTTGCATGAGCTAGGTGGCCTTGCATGGTTAAAGGGGTTTATACTTCGACACCTTGATGGCCAACGTGCCATCACGCATGGGAGTTTGGTTGGGCTATAAAAGCCACTTCCCTTCCTTCGTATGTGCCTTTCAGAACTCTCCTTACTCTTGTTCGTGTCTTCCTCTGCTCCTTGCTGCTGGGATTGGTGCTGGAGGAGCTGTTGGAGGTGCTAAGCTCCACAACTACTGCGACCACTCCTGCCCCTGCTCATACTGCAACTGTAGATACTTCTACCTGGGAGTCAATTTGCTATTGAAGTTACTGTCGTGGCTAGCAAGCCACCAATTTGGGAGGATGTTCTTCCTCTACTGGGTTAGACTCTTTTGTCAAGATCACGTGAGAGTGCTTGGTAAGGTAGGATTCTATTCTCTATTCTCTTCTCAATCCTTGTATCTTGCCTTTGCTAAAAGTTCATGTCCACATATATACTTGTTTTCCAACCTTGGAAACCATCTTAAGAGTGATGAGTTCATCTCTTCTGAACATGTCTTGTTCTGTGAATTGGGGAAATTCCTTTGGTTGAACTTATGTAGGTATTAGTAGAATTCATTCTTGTGACCATCAACTTGTAAATCTCCTTCTTTTCTAAGCCTTGGAGTTAAAGCATCGGTCTTGATCCCATAAGGCATGGAATTCAGTAAGCTTGTTTGATTACCTTGTTACCATTGAGTTCTTATGCATTGATAGGACTCCTTCTTAATGATCCTCTTTCTTCTTGTTCTTATACTTCCTTCATGTTAAGAAATCCATGTATAAGTGTAGGATTCATCTCCTTTTCCGTAATCATGTTCTCCACACATGATAAATAACTCATGTTGAGTAGCCAAGTTGATATATTTGTAATCCTACTATTTTTCCTCCAGTTTTGATAAACATTCTCACATTAGGGAGGAGAAGATTCTTGTTTTACTTCCAGATCATCTCTTCTTCTTCTTCTTCCACCCTTGATCCTTGTATATGTTATAGAAGTTTGATAAAAGTCACAATACCATTAGAACTTGTGACTAACTTCTGTTCAGATGTTTGGTACTTCATACCTTGATTTAAATCCATGAAACACTTTGAGTTTTAGTATTTATCTTGTAGGAATCTTCCAATAAACCATTACTATCAAGACCACACTTCCAACACTATACTATGTCTAGTTTCTAGCTAGACAAGCTTGAATTGCAAACTTCTTGTTTCACCTCGTTTGTTCGGTTTATAAACCACTGTAAGAACTCCAATTAGACTCTTCCATTTGATATAAACCATGCCTTGGCTTATAAGTTCTATAATTAGGGTGCTTAGAATAGATTTAAACAGATTTACGGAAGTTCTGCAGCTTCCTGTCGACAGCCAGCCCAAAAGCTGTCGACAGGCGCATGTTTCCAGAACTCCAGGTTTCTGGACTGTGTGGATCTGTCGACAGATCCCTTGCATCTGTCGACAGATACCCACAAAGCCAGCAAACCTGAGCTCTGTCTGTGCCATCTGTCGACAGATCCTTCCTGTTTGTCGACAGCTACTGTCCTGCCTTGGATTTCAGCACTCTTACATGTGTAAATCCTTGCTCAAAGCTCATCCTAATAGCCTACCAAATTACCCTCTTATTTACTTTGATATTTTCTGTCATTCTACCATAAAGATTACCCACTTGAGATACCTTACTCACCCTTGAATTATCCTTGAAATTGTCAATTACGATTGGTACTCTGTTGAGTCCATTCTCCTGTATTCGGTAACTAAGTTCATATAACTTGATATTCTGAGAGTTCTTATGCTTGAACACCATGTGATATATGATTAACTTATGATGATGACATTTATTGGGTCCTTGGACCCCACCTGACTGATATGCCTGTGCAAATAGGGCTGGTTCAGTCCTGGGAGGAGCACCCAAATTCATTACGGGCCGTACGGGAGTGATAAGGACACCGGGATGTTTGGCATTGCATCACTACTTTCTGATTATAGTCATCATACTTCCTATACTGTGTGAACTGATATATGAACCAATACTTGAGTTATATACCTGAGCATAACCTGAGTTTTATTGTCACTGTATCAAGCTACTGTTCTGAGATCTAGTATTGTCTCTTTGATGCCTGTTCTATCCTTGTCTTGGGGCAATGAGGACACCGGGATGTCTGGCATTGCATCAATACCTGTTTGATTATAGTCATCATGATACCTATCCTGTGAGAATATATATATGAGCCAGATGATGAGATACGTGTTGTTCATCTTTGATATCAGTCAAGTCTTTTATTGTGTTCACATGAACTAGAACTTGAGTTTCAATGTGAATTCCTGAGTATACTCTGTGTATCAATTCTATTGTTCCACATTCACTGTCATGTTCAGATGCATGTTGGTCCATCTATGATATCACTTAAGCCTTTTCCTTGATCATCATACAGTTTAATACTTTGATTTGAGAATTTGAATCCTACTGGGCTAGTTAGCTCACCAAATCCTATTTTTCAGGTATCTACAGTTCTTGAAGGAGGGAACTTCGGGATATGTGTGTGGAGAGACCATCCTTGATGGCATTTTACTTTTGAGATTGTAAACTGGAAATGTTGTAATATTCATAGAATGACAATTGTCAAATTTTTATTTAATAGAGCTTCCGAGCAATTTGCTGCTCAATTAGTTCAAAGTTCACTCTTGATTCCTCTTGCGTTCACGTTCCGGAGTTTATAGTTATATTAAATGACGGGATGTGACATTATTACTCTTTAGACCATAGAAAACCTTCTTTTTTTCCCAATACCAATCCTCCAATGTTAGAGTAAAATCAGAGCTTGACTCCCGATTTGTAGCCTTAACCTGAACCCAGAAATTCAATGCTATCAACAACTAACCGTAGCTGTCGACAACCAGCCATGGTCTATCGACAACCAGCTAGTGCCTGTCGAACAACCAAGTAGTATTGTCACAAATCCAAGCAGTGTTGTCGACTACCAGCAGTAGTTGTCGACAACCACCAGTCTTTATTGACAAACACTGTTTTCTTCACTAGATACACTCCTAAACTGTCCAAACAGCTGCCTTTTCTATTTTCTTGAATTCTAAACTTTTATAACACTAGGATGAGTTATTTAACCATCAACCAAATCCATCCTGGATTATTCTTGGACATATAAATTATGTAGTTTCTTATACCTTCTAGATATCTTTAAACATTAACTCATAGAATCTTGCTTCCTGTGATATTGTTTTACTTCTGATGAGTGCCCAAGTGCCATGTATATATGTTGATCAGAAATGGAAATGAAATGACGTACTTTTGGGTCTTTGGACTCTCATGGACTAATGCATATGCAAATGGGGCAGATCCAGTCCCGGGAGTGTTGAACCACTCTTTTATTACCCTCATATTTTGGTGCCAACAAACTTTATGATTAGATTATTTCATGAACGATTTGATTAAGGATTTGTTAAGAAATCGATCTCACAACGATTTCTTAAGTGGCCATAACGATTTGTTAAGAAATCGATCTCAGAACGATTCCATTTGTAGCCATAACGATTTGCTCTCAGAACGATTCGTTAAGTCTCTCATAACGATTTGTGAAGAGACCAGAACGATTTGTTCACATCGATTTCTTCATTCGCAACGATTTCTTAAGAGCTACATCGATTTCTTATGTGGGAACAACGATTTGGTCTCACATCAGTTTCTTTGGAAAGAACATCGATTTCTTTGTAAGAACAACGATTTGTACATGAATTTCCTTATAACTTCACAACGATTTGCACATCGACTTGTTCATAGCTTCACACGATTTATTCATACAACGATTTCATAAGTCATGAATGCATCGATTTTATGTTTATAACGACTTGATATTTAACAGTATTGATTGAATAGTCAAAGTCTTCGCACATATCTTTCTGACATCTGTGCATTTAATGAAGACTGAACGTATCTCTGCATGCATGCAAATGATATCTTTCCTCTATCATGCTTACTCTTTTAAACACCTTTTTTAGAACAGCAAATGGCATTACTATTTTGATGAAACATTCTTTCTAACGCTAACTGACAACCAGAGACAGCTTAGCTGTCTACTGTTTAAGCTCATAAATGTGTGCAGGTCACTGACAACATATCGTCATACAATGTTGGACCATGTTGAAGCCAAAGGACATCTGAGGAGATCCTATCTCTTTGCGTGCACAAATGGATAACGAACTGTTGACTGGAAGCTTCCAAGTGTCAAGCAGTCTAACGTAAACAAATGCTTAGAGACAACGGACTTCTCAACGTTCGAACTTGAAATAAACGTATATATAGAAGACTGAAGCTCCAGAACAAACTGAGAATACAGAGAAGAAACAACGCTCCCATTCCTTCTGAAGATTCTTCTGCGAGCATTTGAAAGAGCAAAGTCTCACTCCTTCTTCTGTCTAGCTCTTAGCTCTCTGAGTTCAGTGTAGATCTTTGTGAGAGCCTTTAGCACTGAGAGAGATCATCCCTGTAGATCTTTTCATCCTCTCAGTCCTTGCTTCAGATCAAGTTCTGTTCTATAAGCTTGATCTAGGGGCATCCTCTCTTGAACACATTTCTGTGTTGTTCCCTTCTTGAGAAGGAAGATCAACCAGCTGTGGCTGGGTGTTGCACCGCACTAGGGTAGGTACTAGTAGGTTAGCTTCTAAGCCTGTAAAAGAAGTATGTTTGCTTCTGAGCCTATAAAAGAAGTGGGCTGCCTTCTTGCCCGGGAAAGAGAAGAAGACCTGGTGGGGCATCTAGGGTGTTGTAGTGTCCATAGGGGGACAGTACCCTAGATAGTGAAATCCCAAGAGATTGCTTGGGGACTGGACATAGGACTCCTGTGGAAAGGAGGTCCGAACCAGGATATATCGCTGTGTCCTTTGTGTGATTGCCTTGCTTCTTCTATCCTTCTTGTACTAACTCTAACAATCTGCGAAGTGTGTTTGTGCAATCGTTTTTGTGAACAAGTTTTTATTGAACAAATTTTTTAAAGTCCCATTCACCCCCCCTCTGGGCTCGTCAATTGGGCAACAAGTGGTATCAGAGCGAGTCTCTTCGAGAAAGAAGAAGATCCAATGATCTGAAGAGTAAAGATCCATGACAGCCCAAGGTAACATTGAAGGTCAGTCTGTCAACCGACCCCCTCTCTTCGATGGTGAAGATTATGCTTATTGGAAGACCAGGATGGAGTATTTCCTGCTAGGTTTCGATTATCAAATCTGGTCCATAGTAGAAGAAGGCGATCTCCTAGTCACAAATGAGAAGGCTCAGTGGACAGATGATGATAGGAAAAAGATTTCCTTGAACTGTAAGGCTAAAAGCATTATATGCTGTGCCCTCAGCAAAAAAGAATTCAATAGAGTATCAGTCTGCAAATCCGCTATGGAGATGTGGGAAAAATTGAGAATCACTTATGAAGGCACAGACAAGGTCAAGGAAACCAAGATTGATATCTTGGTGACAAAATATGAGAAGTTCCAAATGGAGCAAGGTGAGTCCATATCTCAAATGTACACTGACTTTACTGAGATTATCAATGAACTCGCAGGATTGGGAAAGAAATATAGCCAAGGAGATATGGTCAGAAAGATCTAAGATCTCTTCCAAAGGAGTGGACTCCTAAGGTCACAGCTATATGAAGCAAATGACCTCTCCACAATGTCATTAGAAAAGCTTATGGGATCTCTCATGGCTCATGAGATCAACATGGAGAGATTAGGAGAAAGCTCTTTCAGAAGAAGGCCAATTATTGCACTCAAAGCTAGGGAAAGCACTACAGATGAAGACCACTGCTAATGACTATACGAGCAGTGATAGTGACAATGAAGAAGAAGAAATCATCCGAAAATATTAGCCAAGAGCAAGGAGAAAAATAAGAAAAGAAAGGAGGAGAAACCCAGGAAACACAAAATGAAACCCTTTACTGTTACTAGGGATAACTCCTCAGACAGATCAAGCACAGAAGAAGATGAAGAGAATGTCAATCTGCTCCTGATGAGTAAAACAACAAAACGACATTCATGTAATAATTCTGAAGACTTGACAAACAATCAGTCAAGAGATCAACAGGTCGACACACCAAGAAACCCTGTCGACAAATAAGTAAAGAATCCTCAAGAGGACCCTCCCTGTCAGGGGGAGCCTTATGCTTAGGGGGAGTCTCACACTCAGGGGGAGCATTCCTAAGGGGAGTTACTCATCTTCGACAATTATTGTTGAACCCCTCTCTGGTAAGAAATTCTCTCAAAGGGGGAGAATATGCATGGTAAGACCCTTCCTTTTTGGTTAGTGACAAAAAGGGGAGAGTAAGTATACACTGTGAATTTTCTGTATTTTCTTGTCTTAAGTATCTTTGTCAGAAAATGCTCATAAATTTTGTCATCACCAAAAAGGGGGAGATTGTGAACCACTCTTGTATTACCCTCATATTTTGGTGCCAACAAACTTTATGATTAGATTATTTCATGAATATTATGATTATTTTTATGCGCACTAAAATGATAAGTCGATGTCTAATTTCATATACATCGATTTCACTTCAAGTGCCAGAAACGATTCGCTTTGTGGCAATAACGATTTGATTAAGGATTTGTTAAGAAATCGATCTCACAACGATTTCTTAAGTGGCCATAACGATTTGTTAAGAAATCGATCTTAGAACGATTCCTTTTGTAGCCATAACGATTTGCTCTCAGAACGATTCGTTAGTCTCTCATAACGATTTGTGAAGAGACCAGAACGATTTGTTCACATCGATTTCTTCATTCGCAACAATTTCTTAAGAGCTACATCGATTTCTTGTGTGGGAACAACGATTTGGTCTCACATCAGTTTCTTTGGAAAGAACATCGATTTCTTTGTAAGAACAACGATTTGTACATGAATTTCTTTATAACTTCACAACGATTTGCACATCGACTTGTTCATAGCTTCACAACGATTTATTCATACAACGATTTTATAAGTCATGAATGCATCGATTTTATGTTTATAACGACTTGATATTTAACATCATTGATTGAATAGTCAAAGTCTTCGCACATATCTTCTCTGACACTCTGTGCATTTAATAAGACTGAACGTATCTCTGCATGCATGCAAATGATATCTTTCCTCTATCATGCTTACTCTTTTTAATCACCTTTTTTAGAACAGCAATGGCATTACTATTCTGATGAAACATTCTTTCTAACGCTGACTGACAACCAGAGACAGCTTAGCTGTCTACTGTTTAAGCTCATAAATGTGTGCAGGTCACTGACAACATATCGTCATACAACGTTGGACCATGTTGAAGCTAAAGGACATCTGAGGAGATCCTATCTCTTTGCGTGCACAAATGGATAACGGACTGTTGACTGGAAGCTTCCAAGTGTCAAGCAGTCTAACGTAAACAAATGCTTAGAGACAACGGACTTCTCAACGTTCGAATTTGAAATAAACGTATATATAGAAGACTGAAGCTCCAAAACAAACTGAGAATACAGAGAAGAAAAACATGCTCCCATTCCTTCTGAAGATTCTTCTGCGAGCATCTGAAAGAGCAAAGTCTCACTTCTTCTTCTGTCTAGCTCTTAGCTCTCTGAGTTCAGTGTAGATCTTTGTGAGAGCCTTTAGCACTGAGAGAGATCATCCCTGTAGATCTTTTCATCCTCTCAGTCCTTGCTTCAGATCAAGTTCTGTTCTATAAGCTTGATCTAGGGGCATCCTCTCTTGAACACATTTATGTGTTGTTCCCTTCTTGAGAAGGAAGATCAACCAGCTATGGTTGGGTGTTGCACCGCACTAGGGTGGGTACTAGTAGGTTAGCTTCTAAGCCTGTAAAAGAAGTATGTTTGCTTCTGAGCCTATAAAAGAAGTGGGCTGCCTTCTTGCCCGGGAAAGAGAAGAAGATCTGGTGGGACATCCAGGGTGTTGTAGTGTCCATAGGGGGACAGTACCCTAGATAGTGAAATCCCAAGAGATTGCTTGGGGACTAGACGTAGGACTCCTGTGGAAAGGAGGTCCGAACCAGGATATATCGCTGTGTCCTTTGTGTGATTGCCTTGCTTCTTCTATCCTTCTTGTACTAACTCTAACAATCTGCGAAGTGTGTTTGTGCAATTGTTTTTGTGAACAGGTTTTTATTGAACAATTTTTAAAGTCTCATTCACCCCCCCTCTGGGCTCGTCAACTGGGCAACAGGGAGGAGCACCTGAATTCGTTTAATTTGCACAGAGCGGTATGGATCCACGAGGTGTTGGCATAACACCACTATATTCTAAATTGGTCACATTTTCATGAATTATGTTGAGACATGAATGTTTATTGCTTGCTTAAGGAGTGGACATGACATCTCTACACATACACTTTTTCTATTTTCTTTTGAACTATTGTTCATACATTCATGCTTTGCTAGTTCACTGATGGTCACTATATGTTAGTTCATTGGCTTATTATTTTATTCTTATCACTGTTTGATAATTATGGTTCACTTCATCTACGATCTGATTTGTATCATTCTCTGTTACTTGTACCCAATACTTATTACATTCTTGTACCATAATTATCTTTAGCTCATGTAAACTTTTATATTTATTGATTTTGGAGGATAAATCCTACTGGGTAAGATTGCTCATACCTACTTTTTTTTTTCAGATAATCTACAGCTCTAGAAGGCGAGACATCGGAATTTGTGTGCTGAGAGATCAATCTTTTCGACGTCTGCCTTTGAGTTGTAATTTGAGAATCGTGTAATACCTGAAGAATGACAGTTAATTAATTTTTTATTATTTAGTGAAGTCCCAGGGACAATTTTTGCTTGAAAAGTTTAAAATTTTCTCTTGATTTCTTATTCACTCTCGTTACGACATTTATAGATATATTAAATGTCAAGACGTGACACATCCCTTCTCCTCCAGCACTAGCCTTCGCCTCAGCATCTCTTCGGCACTGTGAGATCTTTGCTCGAAGGTGTCCGATCTTGTGTCTTGGCTAGAAAAAATATATATTGTCTGTAGGAATTATGTATCTATCTTGCCCGAGGTGGGTTTGTACGTGACCTTCTATGGTCTTTTTATGCTGATATGTGGTTTGAGAGTCTTCTCTCATGTACTCGTTTATGTAATCATCTCTACTTAATGAATGGAGCTCTATGCTCCAATTATCTGTAAAAAAGAACCTAACTTCTAAGTAGATTGCTGGTAGTTATTTTTAAATATGAAGATTTCAAAGAGTTATTTGAAATATCAATAGATTTCAAAAATGTAATCAGAACTCAAAATATTTAACAATGAAATCTACGGATCTATAAATTAATAAGTGTTTATTGCATGTAGCAGTGTAAATGGGTCGGATCCGGGTTGGATCTTTGAAGATCCGAATCCGATTCGGATCCGAATTTAGGTCTATTTTCGGATTCGGATTCGGATTAAGATCCGAAATCAAATTTTGGATCCGGGTTGGATCCTCTCCTTCCACCCCGCGGTTCTCGTTGACAGGCGCGCCTGGGCGCAGCGAGGGCGCCTGGTGGTAATGGCAGCGGCGGGGGGGTTGGACGCGAAGCCGACGGTGCTGGTCGCGGAGAAGCTCGGGGTGGCCAGGCTGGAGCTCCTCAAGGGTTTTGCCAAAATCTCACACAGGAGGAGCTGTGCACCAAAATCTCCCTCTGCGATGCCCTCACCAGAACCTCATGTCGCCAAGCTTTCAGTTGCTGAGGCTGACGACGGCCCCGGCTACCCGGACGGGGAGGCGCACGGAGGATGCAACTGGCGGCTCTGGAGGCGAGACCGGGAAGGACACATCACATCTCTGGAGATCAGCTCATGCAACAACAACCGACATGGATGGCGGGGCAGAAAGAGGCCTGCGATTAGGGTTCTGATGGGGATTTGGGAGGGGAGAAAGGAAAAGTTGGAGGAATTTTTCCTCGGATTCTTGACTGCTGCTCCGCCTTTGGGAAATGGGAACCCCCAAGCGATCAGATAGGGGGAAGAGAGAGAGAGATGACCTGAAATTTAGAGGAGTTGGAGGTGTAAAATACTTTGGCATAGACCGGACTCGTCGCACTCCGGGATGGCGGCGGGGCGGCCGACGCGGATGGACTGGTAGGGGCGGACGCTGCGAACATGGGCGGGCGGAGGGCAGCGTACTCCCAGTCAGGCATCTTTAGCTTTGGCGGCGCGGCTGCGGAGGTGATCGGGGAGGAGAGGGGCGGCGTGACGGGGGCACTATTAGAGATGCGAAGGGACGGGAGGGAGGGGAGGCTTTGGAGGAAGGGGAGGAGGTAGGAGGACGGGTCGAGGTAGGGGGCGCCACCGCCATTGGATCCGTCGTGCCTGGAGGGGCTGGGGAAGGAGGAGGAGACGGGGCTGGCGTGGTACGAAGGGGCGGGGCTGTGGAAGGCGGAGCAGAGAGGGCTGGGCTGGTGCGAGGAGGAGTAGGGGCTGACGTTTCTGGACGCATCTCGATCTGGTCGAACGCTGCCGCCCGTCATCCCCCGTCGGCCGCCATGGGGATGGTGGAGGTGCTCCAGGAGAAGCTCCCGTGGTTCAGGTTTCACATCCTCGCCCCGGGCGCCCTCTCCCTCGCCTGCCTCGGCCCCAGCTTCCGATCCGTCGCTTTTGCCTATTCGGATCAGGATATCGGCGCCCCGAAATTTTCACTCGAAATCAACCATTTCGGATCAGAAATGTGCGACCCGGATCAGAAAAAAAGGTCAATTTCAGGTCAAAAAATCTGATCCGAATCCGACTTAAATTTTAGACTCGGATCACGTTTTTGGATCTTGTGGATCCATTAACAGCCCTAATTTCTACAAATTGTAAGTTGAATCTTAGTAAGAAGGCATGTTGAGCCCATTATCGTAAAATTTTAAAAACTACATTTAGAAATGATGCAGAACTTGCAATATAAACTACACACTGCATTTGAGCAGGTGTCGCATTTTTAGTCCCCTCCTACTTCCGTAGCAAGGATGAGAATTCCGTTTGCAAGCCCAATAAAGAATGAAAGAATCGAAACAAACGTGGGCCATCTGGAAGGTCCTACCATGTACCCAAAACACGGTTGCTGTGCCATACCGGCATACTGTGTCATTCGGCACTTTCTGGTGCACCCGCACGGTGCGCACAAACAATATTTATTTATTTATTTTTATTTTTCTAATAGAAAACTGGCCCGATATAAAAACGATCTGAACCGATATGATACGATACTTCGATGTCTCATCTTACCAAATAATATCTCGGTTGACTTGATATAGCAGGTCGGCTAACCTCGCCCCAAACAGATCAAATATGCGCAAGATAATATTAACTTAGATTTTTTAATACATATTCTTATTAAAATAATAATGGGTCATAATCTATCTTATTCTTATTTTGCACCAAAAAATAGACAATTTTTTTACCAAAAAATCCTACCGTCACTTGCCATAGAACTGTAAAACATATTTGAAATATTTTTTTACTGACTATTTTAATGACCAAAAGTTGAACACTTTAACCTTTGAAAAGTTGAAAAGAATATTTTCCTGTCACCAAGAGGGCTGAAGGTAGGATTTCTAGTGTAAAAAAAATTCATGAATTTTTGGTATAAATGTAAAAATAAATAAATTATGATCAAATAATTATAATGTTAATAAATATATGTATAAAAACTATATTATTCCACAGCGATATATACTCTTGAACATGACACAGATATGACGGGGTTGTGATCAATTGCCGCCTCCATCAATTGCATTCGAGAAAAATGTTACTGCACACCATGGGGAGAGTGGTGTGCACACACACTCTCCCGTCGTTGGGTGGCCATGCACCACCCTAATGATGTGCGTTAAATACAACTCATGCAGTGGTGGGTTTTTTTACTTCCAAGATAAAATTGGACATAGGGTTGGGTTGGGGGACGGGCCTCGAATTTGATTTTGATGTAGGACTTGGACCTCCCAAAGATATTATCAGTGGACTACGATAAAAAAAGTTAGATATAATATGAGAAATGATTTCCTCCCATCGAAGAGACGAATCTAACTCCATTAGATTCGTCATCCGAGAGAGAATTAGTTGGGGGCCGTTCCCCCTAAGGTTGTGCCCCCCGGACTTCTATCTTGCGATGACGGTAGACTAGTATGACTCTATAATTTTACTACATATATGTTAATTACGTAAATTAATTAAGAGTCATTAATATATATTTGATTTATTTTTTAATCTCTAACAGAATTATAACTCATTACAGTAAGTGTTATCTTCTGTTATAGTATACGTTAAATCATGTTACAGTAAGGACCTCCTTATTACAGTAAAAGACTTCTAATTAATTTCTCCATATTAATTTTTAACCATAACTATAGTTAAATAAATCTTTACTAATGCTGTTGACAAATGTATGACGTTCTATTTATATTTTTGAAAGCATCAATTTATAGATGAGAATTTATTATTATTCTAATAATTTTTTTTTTCAAAAACATAATTCCTACTTTCTCCACTCCGGAAGTGCACTGCAAATTAGACGATAAGATCTCATCTCATCAAAGACATATTATGTTGTGAGGAGAAATGTTTATGACACTTCAAAAAATATAATAAGTAAACTTGTAAGGTAAGAAAGACATAATAAGTTATTCGTATATTGACCAATAACATATTATAAAAATATTTTTATAACAGATTTAAAAATATGATAAATAATTTTCTTTTACAGGTGGAGGCTCAAAGATACGACAACATGGAGAACAAGAAATCATAAAATATTATAAGATTACTACAGCTCTTTGTTTCAGAACTCGAGACTTTCTAGACGACAAGAAAACTCGTCATCTGAAAGTTTATAAGCTTTATTTAAATTTTCTTGGATTTTTCTTGTGCACGGCTTCTTCCCCTTCGCATCCCTGCATTGAATCGACGCCAGCAGCTTCTACCCTCGTAGGGTCTTCAGGATGGAGTCGGATGAGGCCCGGCACCGTGCGCAGAGCTCGAGGGAAACAACGGCCCAGGTGCAGGCGACGATTCATGTGCTCATCTTCCCCTTCCCCGTGCAGGGCCACATCACTCCGATGCTGAAGCTCGCCGAGCTCCTCTCCCTATCCGGCATCCGGGTCACCTTCCTCAGCACCCACAACAACCATCGCCGCCTCCTCAGCTCCGCCTGCGTCCGGGCCCGGCTCGCCCGCCGTCCGGGCCTCCATCTCCGCTCCATCCCCGACGGGCTCTCCGAGGACAACCCCCGGGACGGCAGCCGGATGCTGGAGATGATCGAGGGGCGGGACGCCGCTACTCCCCCGCTTTTTGGGAGATTCTGGCCTCTGCGGGCGGCGATGGCCCCGAGGGAGCGCCGCCGGTGACGTGCGTCGTGGCCGACGGGCTCATCGGGTTCGCGGTGGACGTGGCGGAGGAGCTGGGCATCCCCATCATAAACTTCCGAACCAGCAGCGCTTGCAGCTTCTTGGCTATCCAGTGCATCCCCGAGCTCTGCGAGACTGGGATTATCCCCTTCCAAGGTTAGCTAGCGTCCACGACAACCCAGTTCACCCACAAAGTGGATATCGTCTCCCTTCTACCTTAACATGTGGCTCATCTCTCGTTCGATCTCAGATCATGGGTGCTGTTGCTGAGAAAATCAGCAAGGATCGTCGGCCGGAGCCAAGCAGGGTGGGCCCCGAGGGATTGGTCGCGCCGCGCAGTCGTCAGAGGAGTGAGTTCGACCTGCAAAGAACCACCGAGACTCCTCGGTGGTCGGACACTCCGACGATCAAGTTAGAAAGTCGTAGAGAGAGAGAGAGAGAGTTTTTGTGCTACGAATAGCGTACCTTTTCCTTGTGGGTCTCTGTCCTTTTTATAAGGGCCTGGTCCTTTGGACAGACAAGGAAGGTGGCGGACGAGCCTCCGTGAGGCAGGGGCGCTAATCAGGGAACCCTCGCCAGCTGGACAGGGAGATTCCTGCCTTGACAGCCGCTTGCCTAAAGCGGGTATGGGCCAGCTGGGGGTCGTGATTTACGGGGCTCGTCTGTACCTAGGGTAAGCGTGGCCTGGCGCCGGCTGGGGACGCCCGGACTTAGTGCTTATTTGAATTAGTTCTCGGCAGTGATGGACCAACCTGTGCCGACGACTTCCGACAACTTAATTGTCGGATCGTCGGTATGGCCGATCCTTGATCTCGTCGACCCAATTTGTCGGCTGACGACGACCGTATCACTAGTCCCCTGGGTTCTTTTCGAGGCGAGTCCTCGGCTTGAAGAGAAGCCATTTATTATTCTCAGGAATTCGTACGGGCGTTGGCGCCGCCTCGCATTCCGCGCGCTGAATTTGGGGGCGTTCTGCCACTGTTATGATGAGGGTCGTGGTCTTGTCATAATGGCGGTACTTCTGATGACGGCTTGTCAGGTACTCCCCTCTGAGCTCTGCGCCATGATGACGCCGCACGGTTTCGGGGCGCACGCCGCGGATCCGGTGAACGTCTCCTGGCCGTCGGGCTTCCGACACGTGCGGAATCCTGGGTGCGCAGGATTTCTGGGCCGTCCGATTGCATTGGCATCGCGGTGCTATAAATAGCTGAGGTTCGATACGAAACAGACGTTCCTTTGCCTCGCGCGCGCGCCTTTCGACCCCTGCCGCCCCGACGTCTGCTGACGATCCGACGATCGTGTCCTCGTACGAAGTCGATCGACGGTCTTCGCTTGCTTCCTTTCGAGGTAAACGATGAGCCTTTCCTCTTCCTCCACCTCTCCTGAGGCTTCCTCCTCCTCGTCGCCCGCAAAGTCTAGGGATCCCCATGTTTCCGTCGACGCTCCCGACCATGTTTCTGAAAGCCTGGGGAGGGGTCGGTGTCTATAGAAACCCAGATCTGGGGGCCCGTGGACGATTCCTTCATTCTCGAATTAGTCCACGGGACCTATGTTCCTAAGGAACCCTCGGCCCCACCTCCGGTGCACGCCGTCGAGCCGACAACGTGGCCGAAGCCCGCTGTGAGACCTCCCCTGGGACCTTCAAGTGGCTACGGAAGCACCCTGGATTCGTTCTCCCTGCCGAGCCTTCGTGTGCGCTAACAAGGATTTTAGGGCTCATTATGTTTTGGACGGGGGGTTCTCGGTTTACACTGAGGCGGTCCGGGCTGGCCTCTGTTTCCCCTTCCACCCCTTCGTTATCTTTCTTCTCTTGGAGCTCGGGGTGGCTCCTTCCCAGTTGGCTCCGAACGCCTGGCGAGTAATCGTCGGCTTTCTCTCCTTGTGCTATTCGGCGGGGGTCCCTCCGACCTCGCGCCTTTTCCTGTACCTGTTCTCTATCAAGCCGTTCGGAGACTGGTTCTACTTCGCGGCGAGGAATGGTCGGCATATTCTTGGGAGACTCCCTTCCTCGCTTCACGACTGGAAGAGGAACTTTGTTTTTGTTTATACTTCCTCGGGTTGGCCGTTCCCAACCAAGTGGTCGGCCGTTGACGTCCGGAGCAAAGCTTTTGGATCGCCGAGGCTGACTTCGTCCGAGCTATACGACCTTAAGTGTTTGAAGGAGGTGGAGCCCCCCAACCTGATCGATATCTTGGACGAGTTATTCCAGCTGATCGAAGAGGGCACACAAGGTTGCCAGCCTCGTCGTCGTATTTTTTACTCCATCCTCGGCTTCCTTAGCTAACGGTCGCATGTTTGCAGCTATGGCCGACAAGGTTGGCTCTGCTCCCTCCTCGCGAAAGGGGCCGTCGCTCGTGGATCAGGCCAAGAGCCGAGCCCAATCAAGGGGAAGAAGATGGCTTCCCGTGCCGAGAAACGCCACCGCGATGCCGAGGCCGTGCCACCACCGGCGCCGACGCCTGGTCAGAGCTCGGGAGCCGTCCCGTCGACCGAAGAAAGACCGAAGAAGCGCCCAGCTCCAGCGTCGTCGGGTACGGCACCCGACGCCTCAGTTCCGCCCAGGCTCTTTTCCTTGGACCCCGTCGAGTGGGGCCGACAAGCCTTGCCACCCGAGGTTAAGGCTGAAACGCTCGGCCGCCCCGCACGTCGGCTCGTGCATGAATTTTATCATGGTATGCTGAGCCAGCTGGCCGCCTTCGACGCCTTCGTGCACCGAGCTGAGTGAAGAGGCTGGCCTGCGACAAACGCATCGCCGAGGCCGAGGAGCTTGTGGCCGCCGAGAAGGCCCGTAGTCTCCGCCTGGAGGAGGAGGCAAAGAAGAGGGAGGGCGCCCTCCAGGCGGCCCTTGAAGCTGTGAAGAAGGCGCAATACGACGAGATTGCGGCCCACGAGGAGACGAAGAACAACTTTTCACGTCTCGTTGCTGAGGAGAGGGAGAAGGCGATAGAGGAGTACCGCAAATCCGACGAGCTTCAGGATGAGATCGCCGACCTCTTCCAGGGTGGATACGACGACTGCCTTGCCAAGGTTAAGGGGTTGTATCCCGACCTTGATTTGTCGGGAGCAACTCTTGCTGGAGACGACGGCGACAACCAGGTCACCGAGGGGGGAGGCAAGGAGTTCGCCGCTGTCGTGGACGAGGCCATGGAGTCGGCAATTGATCGTTCCCTCGACCAGGCAGCTGAGGCTGTTTTGAATGAGGAATAGTCGCCTTCCTTTATGTACTTTGTAATCCTCGTCAGTGAGAATACACGGTATTCTTTTAGTTTCTAGCCGACGAATGTCTATTCTATTGCTTTTGTATAAATGAACTTGTCGACATGTGTGCTCAGAATTGCCTCGTCGGTGAGAGGGCCTAATCGACCACGTTAGCGAGTGCCTAAGCGACCTCGCATTGTAAGAGCGCCGAGGCGACCTCGTACTTGAGTGCCGAAGAGGCCTCCGGCTCACGTTTATAGAGTGCCGAAGAGACCTCGGGCTTACGTTTAGAGAGTGCCGAAGGGACCTCGGGCTTACGTTTAGAGTGTGCCGAAGTGACCTCGGGCTTACGTTTAGAGAGTGCCGAAGGGACCTCGGGCTTACGTTTAGAGTGTGCCGAAGTGACCTCGGGCTTACGTTTTGAGTGTGCCGAAGGGACCTCGGGCTTACGTTTAGAGAGTGCCGAAACGACCTCATCGTTGTCGAAGCGACCTCGTTTAGAGTGCCGAAGCGACCTCGTTATGGGAAATATTGTCGTAAATGTTCGGCATTCCATGTCCTCGGCAGGGCCGTCCCGTCGATGTCTGATAGGCGATACGCACCTTGTCCGAGATCATCGATGACTTTGTATGGTCCTTCCCATTCGGCGATAACTTTCCGACAGCTGACTTTGGTTCGGAGACGGCGAGTTTTCTCAGGACGAGGCTTCCCACGCCGAAGCGCCGTGGCTTGACTTTTTGGTCGAAGCTTTTCTTGATTCTTCTTTGTAAACCTCCATCCTCGTAGAGGCCCTCCCCCGCCTCTCGTCTATGAGGTCGAGCTCGGCGCGTAGGGATCGGTTGTTACTTTCTTCGTCGAATCCGAGAACTCTCAATGAAGGACGAGCATTTCTACAGGCGATACGGCCTCCATCCCGAAGGCCAACGCGAAAGGCGACTCACGAGTGGCCTCCCTTGGGGTCGTCCGGTATGCCCAAAGCACGTGTAGAAGCTGGTCGGCCCAAGCTCCCTTGTGGCTTGTTATTCTCTTCTTTAGCCCGTCCAAGATCGTCCGGTTGGTGACCTCGGCCATCCCGTTGGATTGGGGGTGAGCCACTGAGGAGAACCTATGCTCGATCCCGAGTGCGTCGCAATTCCTACGGAATTTGATGTTGTCGAATTGTTTCCCGTTGTCGGTGATGATCGTTCGTGGTAGGCCGAACCTGCAGATGATGTTCTTCCATATGAAGCTCCAAGCGTTGGTGTCAGTGATTTTGGCCAGGGGCTCGGCTTCGACCCATTTAGTGAAATAGTCCACTCCGACGATAATGAACCTCCTTTGGCCAGTGGCTGGGGGGAATGGCCCAAGGATGTCCATTCCCCATTGCGCGAATGGCCACGGGGAGTTTATGCTGGCGAGCTCTGACGGGGGTCGTCGGTCGATTCTGCCGAATAGTTGGCATTGTCGGCAGCTTCTGACATACTTTTCGGCGTCTTTAAGCATCGTCGGCCACCAATACCCTTATCGTGTTATTCTCCTCACCAAGGATTTGGGGCCTGCATGGGAACCGCACGTACCTTCGTGTATTTCGTCGACGATTTTCTCAGCTTCAGCGTGATCTACACACAGGAGGTATGGATAGCTAAATCCCTTTCGATATAAATTGTTGCCGAGGATGAAGAACTTGGCCGATCGTCTCCTTGTCTTCTCGGCCTCGTCTTTGTCCTCTGGCACCACGTTGTCCCTGAGGAAATTTATTATCGGGGTCATCCACGTCGTCCCTATGTCGACGATCATCATATCTCTGGCCGCTATGGTTGAAATCGTCAGCTCTTCTATCAACAGCGATGGGGGTGGCTCTAGTGCCGACGAAGCTATCTTCGATAATTCGTCGGCTTGTTCATTCTCGGACCTCGGTATCTTTATGAGCTCCGCTGAGTCGAATTCTGCCATCATCCTTAGCACCTCGGCTTTGTACAAGGCGAGCTTCGCCTCTTTCGCTTCGAACGTGTGGGACACTTGGCCGACGACCAGCTGGGAGTCGCTGTGAATGCGTATCCTCTTTGCTCCAAGGGTCTTTGCCATTTTCAGCCCCGACACCACCGCTTCATATTCTGCCACATTGTTAGATGCTTCGAAACCGAAACGAACTGCGTACCTTAAGTCGAGGCCCTTGGGAGAGCGCATTACTACGCCTGCGCCGCCTCCATTGGAATTTGAGGCACCGTCGACGAAAATTTTCCAACTCTCGTTGGGTTCTTCGTCCATCGCTGCCCGGGCGGTGCCTTCGGAAATAAAATCCGCGAGGGCCTGGGCTTTGATGGCGACCCGGGGACTGAACTCGATATCGAATTCGCCGAGCTCGACGGCCCACTTCGCCAACCTCCCCGAGGACTCGGGTCGCTCGAAAATCAGTCGGAGCGGAGCGTCGGTGAGGACAACGATCTTGTGTGCTTGAAAGTACGGGCGTAGTCGTCGGGCTGCCATGATGAGAGCGTAACCGAGCTTCTCCAGGTTGGTGTACGAATAGCGTACCTTTTCCTTGTGGGTCTCTGTCCTTTTTATAAGGGCCTGGTCCTTTGGACAGACAAGGAAGGTGGCGGACGAGCCTCCGTGAGGCAGGGGCGCTAATCAGGGAACCCTCGCCAGCTGGACAGGGAGATTCCTGCCTTGACAGCCGCTTGCCTAAAGCGGGTATGGGCCAGCTGGGGGTCGTGATTTACGGGGCTCGTCTGTACCTAGAGTAAGCGTGGCCTGGCGCCGGCTGGGGACGCCCGGACTTAGTGCATATTTGAATTAGTTCTCGGCAGTGATGGACCAACCTGTGCCGACGACTTTCGACAACTTAATTGTCGGATCGTCGGTATGGCCGATCCTTGATCTCGTCGACCCAATTTGTCGGCTGAAGACGACCGTATCAGGTGCGATTTGGATAAACTGGTAACCTGTGTGCCCGGGATGGAGAACTTCCTCCGCCGGAGAGACCTGCCCAGCTTCTGCCGGTCCAACAGCGTCGATCACCCCAACATGCGCTTCCTGAAGGGAATGATCCGGAACTCGACCCGGTACAGAGGACTCGTACTCAACACGCCCGAGTTCGTCGAATTCCCCGCTCTGACTCAGATTCGCCGGCTGGTTCCCTCGACCTATCCCATCGGGCCTCTCCATGGCCTTCTGCAAACGGTGGAAAGTTTGACCAGAGACGTAGAGCGGGAAGCCGGCGGTGTTCTTCCTTCCAAGTACTCAACCAGCCTCTGGCAAGAAGACCGTACCTGCGTAGAGTGGCTCGACGCCAGGCCCCCCTCCTCCGTCGTCTACGTCAGCTTCGGCAGCCTTGCACTGCTCATGGGGGAGCAGTTGCTGGAGCTCTGGCACGGGCTGGTTAACAGCGGCTACCACTTCCTCTGCGTGGTGAGGCCGGGCCTCGTCGTCGACGGAGGCGCGGACGGCGGCGTCCCGGAGGAGGTGGCGGCCGGAACGGAGGAGAGGGGGCTCCTGGTGGAGTGGGCACCGCAGCAGGAGGTGCTGGCTCACCCGGCGGTGGGTTGCTTCCTCACGCACAGCGGGTGGAATTCGACGTTGGAGGGCATGTGGGCGGGGGTGCCCATGGTGTGCTTGCCCTACTTCGCCGACCAGCCCGTCAACAGCAGGTTCGTCGGCGAGGTGTGGAGGAACGGTGTGGACATCAAGGATCACTGCGACAGGGCTACCGTGGAGAAGGCAGTGAGAGAGGTGATGGCGGGAGAGCGTGGCCGAGAGATGAGGGCAGCCGCGGCTAAGTTGTCAGAGATGGTGAGGGAGTGTGTCGGAGAAGGGGGCTCCTCCTACAAGAACTTGGAGAGGTTGATCCGGGACATTAGAGCCATGAGCTTGAATAGAAACCAGAAAGTTGGATTGCATACTTAAAATTACCCTGTTCATGATTGGTTTCGTCTGATCTGTTTATCAAACTACTCTTTGTTACACACATAGTTGAATAATTTGTACGAGGAGTACTGGTGGCTAATGACCCAATTTCCGTATTTTGCCGGACCTCCTGATTTTTATTTTATTATCTTTAAGTGATTTTATTCATTTCGAGCTTAACAATTTTAATTTATCCTGTTTAAATTGAATATATATATATATGTATATATATAAATGGCTGATATAAGATGTTGTACTAGGCATAAAAGATTGACACAGTGAGTTCCCACTGGTTGGTTGCGATCTTGGCTCAACTGACCTCTCAGATTATCAGAGTCGATGTCGTCGACGACTCAAGTCGACTAGATCAATCTTTATACACCACTTGGGTTGACAACTTTAGCTCTACTAAGGACGAGATTTACCCAACTCAATGGTAACTCGTGCGGAGGACGACATTTTTGTGAGATTTTTGAGATGCGGGTCACATAATGACTGAGACGTTAACTTTTGAGATAATGATCGCGGGTCATGCACTCAATAACGGTAACCATTAAGACCACGATATACATGATCTGACGTGGCAGTTATGGCGACATGACGCGAAGATCACGGGTTCGTCTAACGGTTATCTTGGGTAACTAATCCCTAAATAAAAAACAGACACTTCACATACATAAGTACGTTGTTTTGCTTCTAGGTTAGGTCATTTTTTTCGACTAACGACTGATTTGGATATCAAAATATCTTCCCACCGAAACCTCTCAATGAACTATGTAAGTCCTCGATCATCAAGGTCGGAAATTCAAAATACGTGTCTTTCGTCGACTAAGTAGATCTCGGCCCAATTAATTTGACTCAGTCGTCTCGGTTTGGACACCTTATCTCAGCCACCTTGGCAGGTCACCTTGACTTAAGCCTACCACAATTACTAACCGTAACAAAGATTATTGCAGTGTTAGTATATTTTTAGAGAAATGGATATTATCGGTTTAGCGGACAACACAGTTAAATCTCTCGAGCACTACCGTAGGAGTTTGAAACGTCGTGATGCTGACGCGAAACCCCCATAGTTGTACTTGGGGGGGACCATTGGGCAACAACTACATATTTCTGATGGGGTTGCCATCAGATTGCAACTTCCTGCTGATCAAAATTAATCTATTATATTTTTAATAATGTATTATATAAATTATTAATTCATATGTGTACGTGATACGGTCGTCGTCAGCCGACAAATTGGGTCGACGAGATCAAGGATCGGCCATACCGACGATCCGACAATTAAGTTGTCGGAAGTCGTCGGCACAGGTTAGTCCATCACTGCGAAGAACTATTCAAATAAGCACTAAGTCCGGGCGTCCCCAGCCGGCGCCAGGTCACGCTTACCCTAGGTACAGACGAGCCCCGTAAATCACGACCCCCAGCTGGCCCATACCCGCTTTAGGCAAGCGGCTGTCAAGGCAGGACTCTCCCTGTCCAGCTGGCGAGGGTTCCCTGATTAGCGCCCCTGCCTCACGGAGGCTCGTCCGCCACCTTCCTTGTCTGTCCAAAGGACCAGGCCCTTATAAAAAGGATAGAGACCCACAAGGAAAAGGTACGCTATTCGTAGCACAAAAACTCTCTCTCTCTCTCTCTCTCTTAACGACTTTCTAACTTGATCGTCGGAGTGTCCGACCACCGAGGAGTCTCGGTGGTTCTTTGCAGGTTGAACTCACTCCTCTGACGACTGCGCGGCGCGACCAATCCCTCGGGGCCCACCCTGCTTGGCTCCGGCCGACGATCCTTGCTGATTTTCTCAGCAACATTTGGCGCCGTCTGTGGGAAGCGATACAAAAAGCTGTTCCTCATGGCACCAAGGGAAAGGTCGCAGTTCGCCCGTCGGAGGAAGAAGTCGCCCTTACTAGCATTGTTGAAGGGGCAGCAGCTGGAGGAGCCTCGGGCGCGGGGGAGCAGGATTCGACGACCTCGTCGCGGCTCGATCGGGTCGAGCAGACACTGATGCACCTTCAGCAGATCCTTATGAGGATGGAGCAGAATCAACAAGCTCACCCTCCTCGAGGCGAGGGCTCGACTCGCCAAGTAGAACAAACCCAAGGTAATCAGGGTGATACGGAAGCTCTCACCAGCAACAAGCGCCTCCGGCGGTATCGGCAAGTCACGCCGAAGCGCAACCGACGATAGTTGGGACTCCCGCGCCGGCAATTAACCACGCCGACAACGCTCCTCCCGTGACGCCGGTAGCCGCAGCCGGAAATATGGCTAGGGCCGACCTAGCCGACCACTTTACGGCGGAGTCCACCGCTATCACCATCAGCGAGTCCCCGCTCGATCCTCGGTGGAAGAGCGATCTGCGGGAGATGAATCGGAAAATAGAAGCCCTACAGCTCGGCACTCGCGCCCCATCCGTGGCGACGCTTCTCTCCTCCTCGCCTTTCACAGAAGAAATCACATCGGCTTCGGTCCCACCGAAGTTCCAGTTGCCAAAGTTCCGACGCTACAACGGAACAACCAACCCAGTCCACCACCTCGATCATTTTCAGGGCCAGGTGGAAATGATGAATGTGACTGACGCTCTGAAATGCAGGGCCTTCATGTCCACTCTTGATGATGCAGCACTACAATGGTTCAAGGCGTTGCCGGCGCGATCGGTCTCCTGCTTCTCGGACCTGGCCCAAAGGTTCCTCGACCACTTCTACAACACGGTGCAGCACTCATTGTGCACCGACGACCTGTGGCTGGTATCTCAAAAAGAAAACGAGATGTTTCGAGACTATGCGAAACGCTTTCAGATCGAGGTGATGAAAGTGGTGGACCTAGACTTGAGAACGGCGGTCAACATTCTGACCAGGGTGTGCACGGACGGAGCATTTGTGGCGTCGATCGCCAAGAAACCACCGGTAAGCCTCTCCGACCTCTCTCTCGGATGCAGAAATACGTCCGCCTGGAATCAACCCTGGGAGCCGCTGGGCGACTGAAGCGGCCGCTGGAGAGGGGAAGCACGAGCTCGGAGGCTAGCGAAAAGAGGCCAAGGAGGGAGGAAGCGCGCGGAGACAGGCGCCGAGACTCAGAGAACCGACGAATGGCTGACCGACGACCCGACGAGTATCGTCGCGTAAGGGATCTCCCCGGTTCGGGAGGCCACCTTCAGAAATCTCCCCGTCATCAAAAAGCTACCAGAGTTCAGGCGACCGGAACCCATCACAAGGCCTCCATCGGGACGAGGGGCCGAGCTATACTGTGAGTACCATAAAGGTTTCGGTCACCTAACAGACCAGTGCAGGAGCCTGAAGATGGAGATATCGGAGATGTTGCGCCGAGGGATAATCGGTAAAGACGTCGTCGACGGCAAACCGAAAGACCGCGATCAAGACGAGGATCGCGAGCGCGAGGGGAAAGGCGCCGTCCTGGTCCTCGCCGGCGGATCTGCGGGTGGTGGCGACAGCAGCAGGAAGAGGAAGGCGTACGCTTCAGCCGTCGTCCTCGGGATTCACCAGCCCAATCTGGAGCGATCACCTTTTCTGCCGACGACGCAATTGGGCTAAACTTTCCTCACGACGACGCGCTAGTCATTCATGCCGACATCGACGGATACACCGTGCATCGCATCCTCATCGACAACGGGGAGCAGCGCCGATGTCCTCTTCTACGACTGCTTCCTGAAGATGACGAACCTGAGCACGGAGCTCAAACCGGTCGCCACACCTCTGTTTGGGTTCAGCGGAACTCCAGTCACCGCCGAGGGGTCCATCCGGCTCAAAGTAACACTGGGAGCCCGTCCTCGGCAAGTAACGGTTGAGGTCGACTTCTTGATTGTGAAAGTAAAGTCGGCCTACAACGCGATCTTTGGGCGCGGTCTGCTCGGGAAGCTCGGAGGGGTCCCGTCAACATACCACCAGAAGCTGAAATTTCCAACTCCAAGCGGGGTAGGCGAAGTTGTCGGGAGTCAGGCCGAGGCGCGCCTATGTTATGTTAACTCTATTAAAGCTAAAGAACCAACTATTCCTGAGTACGTACCTGCTGTGAATGACGCCCCAAAACACGAGCCAGTAGAACTAACTAAGCAAATAAAAATCGAAAGCGGACTTCTAATCATCGGGACCGAACTCAAAGAGTTGGAGGCTGACCTCACCACATTCCTCGGTCAGAGTGGCAACGTTTTCGCTTGGTCTGACGACGATCTTCCAGGAATAGACCCGAGCATTATCCAGCACCACTTGAACGTGGACCCCAAGGCCCGACCTATCCGGCAAAAGAAGAGGCCCCTGTCAGCCGAACGACAGGAAGTGGTTGAAAACCAGTTGACAAAATATTTGCATGCAGGAACCGTTAGGAATTCATTCTATCCAACCTGGGTCGCCAACGTCGTCCTAGTACGAAAGGCAAATGGCAAATGGCGAATGTGTGTGGACTTCACCAACCTAAACAAAGCCTGCCCAAAAGACAGCTTCCCCCTGCCGCGGATCGACCAGCTGGTCGACTCAACTGCCGGGCACGAGCTCTTAAGCTTCCTCGACGCATATTCAGGCTATCACCAAATAAGAATGGCCCCAGAAGACGAAGAAAAGACATCTTTCACCACGGAGAGAGGTTTGTATTGCTTTACCCGTATGCCGTTCGGATTGAAGAATGCAGGAGCAACATACCAAAGATTGGTCAACAAGATGTTCGAGAAGCAGATTGGCAAGACCATGGAGATATACATCGATGACATGCTGGTAAAAAGCCGACAAGCCGAGGACCACGTCAAAGACCTAGCCGAAGCTTTCGAAGTATTGAAGCTCTACGGGATGAAGCTGAACCCCGAGAAGTGTGTCTTCGGCGTCCGAGCGGGGAAATTCCTAGGGTATCTCGTCTCACAACGAGGCATTGACGTCAACCCCGACAAAGTCCAAGCCATCCTCGACATGACGGCTCCGAGGACAATCAAAGAGGTACAAAGACTTAATGGCAGGATAACTGCTCTTAGTAGGTTCATGTCCAGGTCGGCGGAACGTTGCCGGCCTTTCTTCGAGATACTGCGGAAGGGTCGCTTCGAATGGACCGAGGAATGCCAAGGGGCCTTCGACGAACTGAAGGAACACCTAGCGAACGTCCCGACGTTAAGCAAGCCATGCGACAACGAAGAACTGCTGTTGTACCTATCTGCGACTGACTATTCCATCAGCTCGGTGCTCGTCCGAGAAGAAGATCGAGTCCACCTCCCGGTGTACTATACGAGTAAGGCGCTACGAGGAGCCGAACAGCGCTACACCAACCTGGAGAAGCTCGGTTACGCTCTCATCATGGCAGCCCGACGACTACGCCCGTACTTTCAAGCACACAAGATCGTTGTCCTAACCGACGCTCCGCTCCGACCAATTTTCGAGCGACCCGAGTCCTCGGGGAGGTTGGCGAAGTGGGCCGTCGAGCTCGGCGAATTCGATATCGAGTTCAGGCCCCGGGTCGCCATCAAAGCCCAGGCCCTCGCGGATTTTATTTCCGAAGGCACCGCCCGGGCAGCGATGGACGAAGAACCCACGAGAGTTGGAAAATTTTCGTCGACGGTGCCTCAAATTCCAATGGAGGCGGCGCAGGCGTGTAATGCGCTCTCCCGAGGGCCTCGACTTAAGGTACGCAGTTCGTTTCGGTTTCGAAGCATCTAACAATGTGGCAGAGTATGAAGCGGTGGTGTCGGGGCTGAAAATGGCAAAAACCTTGGAGCAAAGAGGATACGCATTCACAGCGACTCCAACTGGTCGTCGGCCAAGTGTCCCACACGTTCGAAGCGAAGGAGGCGAAGCTCGCCTTGTACAAAGCCGAGGTGCTAAGGATGATGGCAGAATTCGACTCAGCGGAGCTCATAAAGATACCGAGGTCCGAGAATGAACAAGCCGACGAGTTATCGAAGATAGCTTCGTCGGCACTAGAGGCGCCCCCATCACTGCTGATAGAAGAGCTGACGATTTCAACCATAGCGGCCAGAGATATGATGATCGTCGACGTAGGGACGACGTGGATGACCCCATTAATTAATTTCCTCAGGGACAACGTGGTGCCAGAGGACAAAGACGAGGTCGAGAAGACAAGGAGACGATCGGCCAGGTTCTTCATCCTCGGCAACAATTATATCGAAAGGGATTTAGCTATCCATACCTCCTGTGTGTAGATCCCACTGAAGCCGAAAAAATCGTCGACGAAATACACGAAGGTACGTGCGGTTCCCATGCAGGCCCCAGATCCTTGGTGAGGAGAATAACACGACAAGGGTATTGGTGGCCGACGATGCTTAAAGACGCCGAAAAGTATGTCAGAAGTTGCCGACAATGCCAACTATTCGGCAGAATCGACCGACGACCCCCGTCAGAGCTCGCCAGCATAAACTCCCCGTGGCCATTCGCGCAATGGGGAATGGACATCCTTGGCCATTCCCCCAGCCACTGGCCAAAGAAGGTTCATTATCGTCGGAGTGGACTATTTCACTAAATGGGTCGAAGCCGAGCCCCTGGCCAAAATCACTGACACCAACGCTTGGAGCTTCGTATGGAAGAACATCATCTGCAGGTTCGGCCTACCACGAACGATCATCACCGACAACGGGAAACAATTCGACAACATCAAATTCCGTAGGAATTGCGACGCACTCGGGATCGAGCATAGGTTCTCCTCAGTGGCTCACCCCAATCCAATGGGATGGCCGAGGTCACCAACCGGACGATCTTGGACGGGCTAAAGAAGAGAATAACAAGCACAAGGGAGCTTGGGCCGACCAGCTTCTACACGTGCTTTGGGCATACCGGACGACCCCAAGGGAGGCAACTCGTGAGTCGCCTTTCGCGTTGGCCTTCGGGATGGAGGCCGTATCGCCTGTAGAAATGCTCGTCCCTTCATTGAGAGTTCTCGGATTCGACGAAGAAGAAAGTAACAACCGATCCCTACGCGCCGAGCTCGACCTCATAGACGAGAGGCGGGGGAGGGCCTCTACGAGGATGGAGGTTTATCAAAGAAGAATCAAGAAAAGCTTCGACCAAAAAGTCAAGCCACGGCGCTTCGGCGTGGGAAGCCTCGTCCTGAGAAAACTCGCCGTCTCCGAACCAAAGTCAGCTGTCGGAAAGTTATCGCCGAATTGGGAAGGACCTTACAAAGTCATCGATGATCTCGGACAAGGTGCGTATCGCCTATCAGACCTCGACGGGACGACCTTGCCGAGGACATGGAATGCCGAACATTTACGACAATATTTCCCATAATGAGGTCGCTTCGGCACTCTAAGCGAGGTCGCTTCGACAACGACGAGGTCGTTTCGGCACTCAAGTAAGCCGAGGTCCTTCGGCACACTCTAAACGTAAGCCCGAGGTCCTTCGGCACTCTCTAAACGTAAGCCGAGGTCTCTTCGGCAACTAAAGTAAGCCCGAGGTCCCTTCGGCACACTCTAAACGTAAGCCCGAGGTCCCTTCGGCACTCTCTAAACGTGCAGTCTCTTCGGCACACTAAACGTAAGCCCGAGGTCCCTTCGGCACTCTCTAACGTAAGCCAGGTCCTTCGGCACACTCTAAACGCAGCCCGAGGTCTCTTCGGCACACTCAACGTAAGCCCGAGGTCTCTTCGCACCTCTGAACGCAAGCCCGAGGTCCCTTCGGCACACTCTAAACGCAAGCCCGAGGCTCTGCACACTAACGTCGAGGTCCTTCGGCACTCTCTAAAGTAAGCCCGAGGTCTTTTTGGCACTCTATAAACGTGAGCCGGAGGCCTCTTCGGCACTCAAGTACGAGGTCGCCTCGGCACTCTTACAATGCGAGGTCGCTAGGCACTCGCTAACGTGGTCGATTAGGCCCCCTCACCGACGAGGCAATTCTGAGCACACATGTCGACAAGTTCATTTATACAAACGCAATGGAATAGACAGTCGTCGGCTAGAAACTAAAAACGTGTATTCTCAGTGACGAGGATTACAGAGTACATAAAGGAAGGCGACTATTCCTCATTCAAAACAGCCTCAGCTGCCTGGTCGAGGGAACGATCAATAGCCGACTCCATGGCCTCGTCCACGACAGCGGCGAACTCCTTGCCTCCCCCTCGGTGACCTGGTTGTCGCCGTCGTCGTCTTCAGCAAGAGTAGCTCCCGACAAATCGAGGTCGGGATACAACCCCTAACCTTGGCAAGGCAGTCGTCGTATCCACTGGAAGAGGTCGGCGATCTCATCCTGAAGCTCGTCGGATTTGCGGTACTCCTCAATCGCCTTCTCCCTCTCCTCAGCAACGAGACGTGAAAAGTTGTTCTTCGTCTCCTCGTGGGCCGCAATCTCGTCGTATTGCGCCTTCTTCACAGCTTCAAGGGCCGCCTGGAGGGCGCCCTCCCTCTTCTTTGCCTCCTCCTCCAGGCGGAGACTACGGGCCTTCTCGGCGGCCACAAGCTCCTCGGCCTCGGCGATACGCTTGTCGCAGGCCAGCCTCTTCACCTCAGCTCGGTGCACGAAGGCGTCGAAGGCGGCCAGCTGGCTCAGCATACCATGATAAAATTCATGTACGAGCCGACGTGCGGGGCGGCCAAGCGTCTCAGCCTTAACCTCGGGTGGCAAGGCTTGTCGGCCCCACTCGACGGGGTCCAAGGAATAACGAGCCTGAGGCGGAACTGAAGCGTCGGGTGCCGTACCCGACGACGCTGGAGCTGGGCGCTTCTTCGGTCTTTCTTCGGTCGACGGGACGGCTCCCGAGCTCTGACCAGGCGTCGGCGCCGTTGGTGGCACGGCCTCGGCATCGCGGTGTCGCTTCTCGGCGCGGGAAGCCATCTTCTTCCCCTTGATTGGGCTCGGCTCTTGGCCTGATCCGCGAGCGACGGCCCCTTTCGCGAGGAGGGGGCAGAGCCAACCTTGTCGGCCATAGCTGCAAACGCCCGACCGTTAGCTAAGGAAGCCGAGGATGGAGTAAAAAATACGACGACGAGGCTGGCAACCTTGTGTGCCCTCTTCGATCAGCTGGAATAACTCGTCCGAGATATCGATCAGGTTGGGGGGCTCCACCTCCTTCAAACACTTAAGGTCGTATAGCTCGGACGAAGTCAGCCTCGGCGATCCAAAAGCTTTGCTCCGGACGTCAACGGCCGACCACTTGGTTGGGAACGGCCAACCCGAGGAACTATAAACAAAAACAAAGTTCCTCTTCCAGCCGTGAAGCGAGGAAGGGAGTCTCCCGAGAATATGCCGACCATTCCTCGCCGCGAAGTAGAACCAGTCTCCGAACGGCTTGATAGAGAACAGGTACAGGAAAAGGCGCGAGGTCGGAGGGACCCCCGCCGAATAGCACAAGGAGAGAAAGCCGACGATTACTCGCCAGGCGTTCGGAGCCAACTGGGAAGGAGCCACCCCGAGCTCCAAGAGAAGAAAGATGACGAAGGGGTGGAAGGGGAAACAGAGGCCAGCCCGGACCGCCTCAGTGTAAACCGAGAACCCCCCGTCCAAAACATAGTGAGCCCTAAAATCCCTGTTGGCGCACACAAAGGCGTCGGCAGGGAGAACGAATCTAGGGTGCTTCCGTAGCCACTTGAAGGTCCCAGGGGAGGTCTCACAACGGGCTTCGGCCACGTTGTCGGCTCGACGGCGTGCACCGGAGGTATGGGCCGAGGGTTCCTTGGGAACATAGGTCCCGTGGACTAATTCAAGAACGAAGGAATCGTCCACGGGCCCCCAGATCTGGGTTTCTATAGACACCGACCCCTCCCCAAGGCTTTCAGAAACATGGTCGGGAGCGTCGACGGGAACATGGGGGTCCCTAGATTTTGCGGACGAGGAGGAGGAGGAAGCCTCAGGAGAGGTGGAGGAAGAGGAAAGGCTCATCGTTTACCTCGAAAGGAAGCAAGCAAAGACCGTCGATCGACTTCGTACGAGGACACGATCGTCGGATCGTCGGCAGACGTCGGGGCGGCAGGGGTCGAAAGGCGCGCGCGCGAGGCAAAGGAACGTCTGTTTCGTATCGAACCTCAGCTATTATAGCACCGCGATGCCAATGCAATCGGACGGCCCAGAAATCCTGCGCACCCAGGATTCCGCCACGTGTCGGAAGCCCGACGGCCTGGAGACGTTCACCCGGATCCGTGGCGTGCGCCCCGAAACCGGGCGGCGTCATCATGGCGCAGAGCTCAGAGGGGAGTACCTGACAAGCCGTCATCAGAAGTACCGCCATTATGACAAGACCACGACCTTCATCATAACAGTGGCAGAACGCCCCCAAATTCAGCGCGCGGAATGCGAGGCGGCGCCAACGCCCGTACGAATTCCTGAGAATAATAAATGGCTTCTCTTCGAGCCGAGGACTCGCCTCGAAAAGAACCCGGGGGACTAGTGATACGGTCGTCGTCAGCCGACAAATTGGGTCGACGAGATCAAGGATCGGCCATACCGACGATCCGACAATTAAGTTGTCGGAAGTCGTCGGCACAGGTTAGTCCATCACTGCGAAGAACTAATTCAAATAAGCACTAAGTCCGGGCGTCCCCAGCCGGCGCCAGGTCACGCTTACCCTAGGTACAGACGAGCCCCGTAAATCACGACCCCCAGCTGGCCCATACCCGCTTTAGGCAAGCGGCTGTCAAGGCAGGACTCTCCCTGTCCAGCTGGCGAGGGTCCCTGATTAGCGCCCCTGCCTCACGGAGGCTCGTCCGCCACCTTCCTTGTCTGTCCAAAGGACCAGGCCCTTATAAAAAGGATAGAGACCCACAAGGAAAAGGTACGCTATTCGTAGCACAAAAACTCTCTCTCTCTCTCTCTCTCTCTCTTAACGACTTTCTAACTTGATCGTCGGAGTGTCCGACCACCGAGGAGTCTCGGTGGTTCTTTGCAGGTTGAACTCACTCCTCTGACGACTGCGCGGCGCGACCAATCCCTCGGGGCCCACCCTGCTTGGCTCCGGCCGACGATCCTTGCTGATTTTCTCAGCAACAGTACGTATTATAAAGTATATTATATGGGGACATTGTAGACGAGATATATAAATAAATTATGAGAACTCCTACGACCTACGAGGCTAAGACGAAGTGAAACGAGAGGAAAGGGAAGAGTCCATCAAAGAATGTGCCACGGCGCAGCAGAAGAATCATGTTCTCCGATGGACCGGGCCAGATTGACGGATTTGCGAGGCAATTGGTTTATGGAAAAAGAGGCGGGCTTCTAAATGTATGGAGCAATGGAAGAGTTAGGAATAACCAATCAATAATCACTAACAAACAAGAATCTCAGGGTACATACATTTTGATAGTAAACTTGCTAGATGTTTGGGATTGTATATGTAAGGATAGTCAACTATCATGAGGAAAGTAAAATAAAATTGATGTGTAGTCTTCTCACTCATAATTATCATAATTCTAAAGTTTTAAGGTCAGACTAACTAACTAATCTTTCACAGGTCGTTTGGTATTAAGATAGATCGAAAATAAATTTAAAATATTCTTAAAATTTGGAGAGTATCTTCACTCTACTTTCGATCTATCTCGATGTCAAATATAATTTTTAGGACATGTTTGGTATGAAATTAAAACAAATGAGGATAGAGGTAAATTAATTTAGGGATACCTTATCCTTATTCCTAATCTACCTCTTGTTTGATTTTTTTAGGGTTAAAAAATGGGGATAAGTTATCCCACAAAAAAGATGGGATGAGCTGTGACGGCCCTGGATATTTATGCCCATTAAGGCTCAATATCCAGATCCGCCTCCCGTGAACGGACCGAAGTCTCGCAAGGGATATCTCACACAAGTGTCCAGTAAGAGTATAAAAGACAACTACACAGTATGAGACACAAGAAAGTACATGTGCTCATACCTGCATATAACAATTTACAATTGAACCTTATATTATTACATGTCCAATTAAAAAGTACAACTACCTGGGGCATATCCCGAGGGACCACAAGCTCACACAACACTAATTAACTACTACACTACTGCTGGTGGTACAAGTCTGACACAACGCCGCTGCAAACCAAACACACGGAAAGCCCTGAAAAGAACTGTAGGGGAATGAGCCTCAACAAGTCACATGCTCAGTAGGGACCACCCAAGAACCACAACAACTAAACAGAAGAGACCTCAACCTCAAAGGGTCTCACTGGCCACAAATATAGCCAAACTATTTTATGCTCGCAACAATTGAATTTAAACTACAATTAAATATAAACACTTTAACTATTCACAGCCTCGGAAAGTAAGAGGGAGCAACAGGATTAGCTCCACACCACTAGTCCGCTCAACAAAGAGTAACGCCTAGGCCTCAAGCCTCACAGGCAAACCACAGTCACAACCAATTATTTAAGTTATAAACCGCACCAATAAATCACTACCTAAGCTATAAGCATCACATGCGAGTCTCAAGTACGTGGGTAACATGACTGCTAACCAAAAACTGGCCCTTTATACCCAAACCACAATATGTCGGAAGCCACACACAGAACAGCAGGGCTGGCTACAATGGCCAATCCTTTACACACAAAAACCATATACGGAAGCTTACTCGAGGAAGGGTAAAGCACATTGAGTGAGAGGTCACACCACACGACCTCCACGAAGCACAGTTCCACGTCAACACCACAACAGACTGGTATATGACGTACCACCACAAACCATTACCCATACGGGATACAGGTACCTACTAGCACAAGGTACTAGCACAGAAACCGTAAGTAAACCAGTGTCGTAACCGAGCACACCATAACGATCTAAACCACGTTTATGGTGAGTCAACACTCACCTTCCATAACCAAAACTGTGCCAACACTCGGGCACACCACAGACCACAACCGTAGTCACAACTGTGCCAACACCAGGGCACACCTTAAACGAGTCAAACCTCGACTACGAGTCACAAACTCAAAAACCACAACTAGTGGCAAAGCACGAGTCAGAAAGGAATGATGCCACCACACGGGAACTGACTACTGGCTGATCAGGCTAGTATCAAACCCGGACAACACAACACAAGAACAACCTCTCAGTCTCGCAGTCACAGACGAAAGGTCCAACTGTTGCTCCACGAGAACAGGTCAAACAACTGTGGAGATCAACCAACACCACACCTGCAGACACACAGCTGCTGGTCTATGCCTAGCACCTCTAGGGACTCTGGCCGGAGCACCCTAAAGTGAGGCACTAGAAACAAGACTAGCTGGGGACCAGTGTCGACTACTGGTATCCGTACCCCCAACTACGAGCGCATTACAAGCGACTGCACACCCACAAACACAAGCCGCTGCCCTACTGTCGTCTTTCCCTTAGCCGGACGTACAACTCAAACACAGGAGTGAGGGCATCCAGGAAGACGACACAGACCTCGACGGTACCATAATGTACCGGGACAAACCCCGAGCACAACAAACACACGTGCCTGGCTCACAAAGAACCTGGGGTACCCGATTAGAGAGACATTCTAGAATAGGCGCCGGACCACCACACTCGGCTAGCACAAACCACAACACTTATACGTTTATTACAAACCACGATACACGTGTGAGGAATAGCTTGTCCTAGTCACTCGTGACCTACAAGCTAGCCTACACAAACACATATAAACCATACTAATAATAACACCACGACCTATCATCGGTCACCTAGTGACAGTGAAGGTCACACTAAACACAGTACACAATATTCACATAATAACCATACTTAAACTTTACTAATCATTCATCGAGAAGAATCTACAAAAAATCCTAAAGGATCGAGGCTAGGTTCAGATGTGAACCTCATCGCCACAATACCACGAACTAATCATAATAATTAAGATACAATAAGCACAATAACGTACGATATTTCATGCACACATCAACCACATGCATGACATCAAAACCTCGTAATATTTCACATAAATCTTGTGCGCTAGGATGTAGTGAATCCCACGCACACACGTAAAGAACTAGTAAACTTCATAGCCGGTAAGCTGGCCTCAAAAGTCTAGTGATCTAGGAGCACCACAGGTGTTAATGCACCGCTCAGTATCGATAAACACATTGCATCACAATACTTGCAACAAGAATGCCGTGAAACACACTGTGCTGATACATGCACAGGTTGGTGGCAACATCGATTGCCGTCCATAAGATATAGACGGCAGTATTTCTTGCCGTCAATACTAAGTAAGCGACCACCACCTGGCCGTTTACTCAAAATCAATGGCTAGAAACCTAGCCGTTAATCTCCCAACGAAGAACTCAGTGTCAACTGATGTTGTCGTCGAGATCTTCAGTACTCAACACAGACACAGGACGCACAGAACGGCCCCAGGCCGATCACACGGGCAATCTAACCTTATAAACAACAGAAAAATGAGGGAAAACACTTCCCCTTACATCTGTATACTATAATCAAACCGAAAAAGCAAGATCCAACACTTGGATCGATCAAACCACCCAATCTCCCAGTATGGTAAACCTTTTTCCCGAAAACACGATTAACAAACAGTCTATGTAAACAGAGCATGACAAGTTAAACAGGAGAAATCAAGGGGTCCAGTCCCTACCTCTGAAACGCAAATAAACTCCTAAAGAACCTCAAATCGCACCGAAACCCCAGGAGCTTCCCGAGAACATCGCCCTCCAATCCATCATTCCCCGCCTGATCTGCCGCTGCTGCGCGCATCACGGCCTTCCCACGTGCTCCCGTCGACTGCCAAAAGTAGTGAAGAGGCACAAGGATACAGGTGGGGGAAGAGGAGGGGAGAGGGTGGGGAAAGAAGAAGGCTCGGGTTGCCCCTAAAAACACAGGCACCTCAGGTTAACGTCAACTTCTGCGCCGCTAACAAAACCGTCACAACTAGTCGTCCACATTGCTCGCCGCCAAGTTCATGCAATAGAACCCACTAGAACGAACGATAGACGTCCACATCGATGGACGCCAAGAACATGTTAACGGCAACACCATTGCCGCCAACACACAGTAGGCGTCACACACCTGGACGCCAACCCACTGTTGATGTCCAGCGCACTGAACACCAACACAGATCCATAACCAACCTCGGTAAGGATCCAATAAGAAACACACAACACAAGTCACACTGGTCAAGGTGTGACCACCACATACACTAAACCGAGGATCCACGAAGATCCGAAAAACGTGCTACGTTACATTACTATCACCTAAAAAAAATGTCGTCCTCGACATTCAACATAAACCACGACACTCCGGACTATCACCTAAAAAAAACAAAACCGTGTGCAGAACAAGAAGGATACTTTTTCTCTACACTTGCCTTTCAATTTATTTCACACTGCCAGTCTCATTCTATTCCATTCTGCACTTGTCCTGCTTCTCCTTTCTGTTTCTTTCATTTCATAACTGCTTTATTTTAAGGATTCCATCTATTAGTCATTATCTTTCTGTCATGGGCAATTCTACCTTGCCAGTGACGCTTTATCTCCTTAGATTCAACCTATCTCCACATTTTCCTGTTGTATCCGGACTATTTCTTTCTGGACCACTTTTCTTGCTCAGATTTTCCCAATTTATTCTGCAACCTTTGAGTGCTTTGTTACATTGAACCTTACTTAAGTTCTCAGATTACTCGGTGTCATTCCATTACATGCTTATCATTATTAACTACTACCTTATTTTATCCATTCTCATATTTTCAGTTTTCTGATCTGTAGGTTGTGGACCCACCACACTTCCGCTGCTCTACTCTGATCCTGCTGAATATCTGACAGAATATTTCATACATTCTGCTTCTACTATTATTCACAATTGCTGCACACTTTCATAATTGCTTTGATTCCGGCTATATTCAATACTGACTATTTAAGCTTCTCAAATCACCTTAATTAACTGATCAATATTGGCAGACAATATCGAAGCTTCTAAACTGCTTCCTTTAATACTTTAATTCTGATTGTGCCACACATTTCCCAAATCTGAATTCTATCCTGCCATTACATTATTGACACACTCTACTTTTCATATTTCTTTTTAGCTTCAACTTACACTTCCTGACTGACTAACCACAATATTTCTACCATTTCTCAAAACATCTGCTTTCATTTCTGTAACACTTTCTTCTTAGGGAAGAATTAAACTGCTCAGCTAACTTTACATGCATTAAACTTTATTTCAATCGGGTGCCATCTGACTTTATGCCATTCACTGTTTAATGATTACATTCTCTCTGTTTTGTACTTGCCACTTTCAATTTCCATTTAGCCATGCAAACTCTTATCGATCACTTTCTCGATCTTTCAGTTATATCTGTTTCACAATCTATCATACTCTTTCTTTTTCCAGATTAATAATCTGCCAAATGTATTAAACATAATATCTTCTCTGTAAACATTCTTCTCAATTATTGTGCTGCCTAGCTGTTCATCTTGTACCACTCATACCGCTATTGCTGTTGTCACACAAGTATTCTTTATTCACAACTGCCAAGGCCATAGTCTGGAGCCAATCTCGTTAAATACAATAACCTACTCCACCTGATTCTCTATTTCACTTAACTTGGCACCACTTGACTGTTTCTTAATTAATCCGCTTCTTTCTATTCTGATTCACATAACTCTTATTTTATTCCGTACAGCCTCAATCTCTTTTAAACACAAACTTCACCTCTTCTCTTCCCAAATTATACTCAATTATTAAACAACAGTAACCTTATCTGTAATACTGCATCCGACTCTATAATTCTCATAAACTGCCACTTGCTAGGCCGATATTTTTTCTTGTGCTCAGAAAAGTCTAACTATACAGTAATCTTTCTTTACCCTTTCTTTACTTAACTAACCACCTCTGTTCAACTCTCTAATTGTCAAGACACCCTTATCCCTATCGGACTGTCACAATTCTCTATTCCTCTATGTATCCGTACTTCATCTGAAACCAATCTGCCTCATTTAATCATTCTCAAGTTGCCAAAGCTCTGATCACATTATTACTCAAGCCACTTCTCAATTCCTACTAACACAAATCTCAAACACAATAATACCTCTGCCAAGGTCCTCTTCTGTAATTTATCACACACACACACTATTCTTTGCTAGTAACATTCTGTTGATCTGTCACACTAACACCTCATATTATACCAGTCTCTGTTAACCTTATTCTTTACTAGAGCAAATATCTTTCTGGGATTGCCTTTTACTTTTGCTAACCAATATAGCTAACTCCACTGATTCCTTTAATATCTGCTACTGAAAACTTTTAAACACAAAATTTCAACTCACTCTGGCACACTGGTGCAACGACACAACTTATACCACTAACCACTCTATGGCTCAACAACTGCTCTCAACTGCTAATTTAACAAACAGAAACACACGGTTTGCGTGCCAAAAGCTCACATAAAAATCACCTTATAACACAGAAAGGAAAAACGAGGGAAAACACTTCCCCTTACATCTGTATACTATAATCAAACCGAAAAAGTAAGATCCAACACTTGGATCGATCAAACAACCCAATCTCCCAGTATGGTAAACCTTTTTCTCGAAAACACGATTAGCAAACAGTCTATGTAAACGGAGCATGACAAGTCAAATAGGAGAAATCAAGGGGTCCAATCCCTACCTCTGAAACGCAAATAAACTCCTAAAGAACCTCAAATCGCGCCGAAACCCCAGGAGCTTCCCGCGAACACCGCCCTCCAATCCGTTATTCCCCGCCTGATCTGCCGCTGCTGCGCGCATCACGACCTTCCCACGTGCTCCCGTCGACCGCCGAAAGTAGTGAAGAGGCACAAGGGTACAGGTGGGTGAAGAGGAGCGGAGAGGGAGGGGAAAGAAGAAGGCTCGGGTTGCCCCTAAAAACACAGGCGCCTCAGGTTAACGTCAACCTCTGTGCCGCTAACCAAAACGTCACAACTAGGCGTCCACATTGCTCGCCGCCAAGTTCATGCAATAGAACCCACTAGAACGAACGATAGACGTCCACATCGATGGACACCAAGACCATGTTAACGGCAACACCATTGCCGCCAACACACAGTAGACGTCACACACCTGGACGCCAAGCCACTGTTGATGTCCAGTGCACTGAACACCAACACAGATCCATAACCAACCTCGGTAAGGATCCAATAAGAAACACACAACACAAGTCGCACTGGTCAAGATGTGACCACCCTATACGCTAAATCGAGGATCCACGAAGATCCGAAAAACGCGCGACGTTACATGAGCTATCCCCAATTTACCCCCATTTTTTGAGGATACCCTCAAAATACTTAAACCATGTTTATCTCCATTAGTTTTGAAGTACCAAACATATGATAGAGTTAACTTATCTCTTATCTCCTATTTAATCACATACCAAATAGCCAAAAGGATTGTAGTCCCTCTTCACTCATGGCCACTCTCCATTCAACTCAAAATGGTGATAAGTGGAGAGAGATTTTATTTTATTTTTCAATATACGATAACCCACACAACGCAACTGATGTATAGAAAATAGGTTCAAACTTGTGGTTTCCTTGGAATCCCAGTGCTCATGGCCCTAACTCAGAGTTGCAAGTAAAATGAAGTTAAATAGTCGAGTCGGCACAACTAAGATGACAAGATCCACCATGTTGACGAAGAACATCACCACCACTTGACTATGGATATGAAGACCCATAGAGCCTCTTTTGATAATAGCAGATATATATTCTTGGGTTAAGATATTGAAATATAGTTTAATTTATTTTTTAACTAAATTTATTTTAAAATAAAAAATGACAGTATCCTTTGTTATCCCAGAGGTAACACTACCTTACAAGTTGGGTAGATTTACCCTAGCACATCCTTAAATAATTTTTGAAAAAAAATTATTGCACTTAGAAATTGCACTTTCTCATTCACTTTGACCTTTTTATTGGCCTATACATAAGAGGTTCATTGTGCCCATCCAATGAAAAATAAAAAGTATATGAGAAAATGCAATTACCATGTGTAGTAAGCTTTTCTCATAACTTTTTTATACTCCTAGTTTGTCTATACAATGATCTCAAAGTCAATTAAATTTTAATTATATGGAGAACAAATCTCAACACTCTGACCCAAATCATAAGGTCCAACATGCTGAATTTGAACACAATAAAAAAACCTAATTACTAAAACCATGATCCACTTAAGAAGAGTCCAATAAAATCTAAGAAGCGCAATCAAGTATCATATTATCATGCAAGAGGTTAGACCCTCAAACTCAATAAGAGCTATTAAGGGGATATCCTTGGCAAGTGGATAATTTTGAAATAGATTTCGTCGGAACGCGCTAAGCTAGAAAGTAAGTTCAGCAACCGATCATATCTTTAAGTCAGTAAGTCTATAGCCCAAAAAATCCATATTAGCTTGAGAAAACCTTTACCTCTATGACACTTGACATAAGGGGCTTTCAGCCCTACTAGATATAAAGGATCGATTCAATGGAATATTTGGACAGTCTAGAGAAGATCTTACTATAGCCACGACTCCTATCTGACAATATGGTTAGCAAACCTGCATGTGGAGATAGTTTTCTTAAAAAGATGTGGGAGGATTAAGATAGAGATATGAATCCACACGTCATTATCTTTAATCATGGCTCATAAAGCTTGCAACCCACCCTAAAATATTGGGCGAGGATCCCTCTATGAATCATGCCCCAAAATCTAGCCTAATCATTGGCCAAATTTTGTGGAACCATTGGGAAAAGTTGACACCTATATAAACCCTAAGTAGCTTTCCAATTAGGGGTATTCATTTCTTCGTTTGAACCAAAAATTGGGTTCGATTCAAAACGTTAGAATTTAGGTCAATGACCCAAACCAAATTGGAATGACTTTAAATGGTTCGGTTTGGTTTGTAAATTGAACCAAACCGTATGAACCAAATAAATTGAATTAATTTTTAGTGGGTTTTTCATTGTTTCTATGATCTTTTTATTTTCACCGATTTTCGCAAGATTATTTTTAGTTATTTGTATTTTCTTCTAATGGATAACAATTTTTAATTACCTTTCATTATTTTTCTCACTATTTTTTAATTTTACTATTTTTCTCACTAATTTAATTTAAACTATTTTTCTTATTGGTTTCTATCTTCACTATTTTTATTGATTTTTATTCTCGCTGATTTTTATTGTCACTATTTTTCTCACATATTTTTATTTTCACTTTTTTATCACTATTTTTACTCTCTTTTTTTTTCTCTCCAATTTTTATTCTCACTAATCTTTATTTTCACTATTTTTCTCACTCTTTTTATCACTGATTTTTATTCTCGTTATTTTATCACTGATTTTTACTCTCACTTATTTTTATTTTCACTAATTTTATCACAGATTTTTATTTCCACTATATATAAACAGTCCAAAAAGAAGCCTAATAGGTCCAAACCGAATGATCAAACCAAATGAAAATTATTTAGCTCAGTTTGGTTCGTTCTATTTTTTTGTCGATTCAGTTCATAAATTTTTTTACTTCAATTCTGATTGAACTGAAAATTACTTCAAACCAAATAGAAACGAACCATAAACAACCCTTCTTCCAACGAAGGTATGATAACCTCTCTACTCATACACCGTGAACAACAATCTTGAATTCTCTCGCCTTTTTGCCCTACTTTTTGTCTTGTATTAACTTAAGCAACAAAAGGTTTTCTTTTGGAGCCCTATCTCTAGATCCTTGACCTTTTATTTTTCTCTATATATAAATCCACATAGTTGAGCGAGAAGAGTGTTTACAGTTTCTCCAATCCTTAAATCATCTGATGGCCTGTGATGGGATTTAGGATGGACCCTCTTCACCATGTGTTTAGACTTAGGGATGTAAAAATTTCAGATTCGACTCAGGTAGATCATTAATTACTATCCTATCTTCAAATAATACTCTATTATTTTTTCAGGTACATAGAGTATATCCATCATGGGTCCAGATATACTCGCAAGTATCTATTTTCATCTATAAAAGATCAATTACAAGAGTGATATAACAACTTTTCAATATTTCTCTATTTTTCTTCATAGTACTGGTCAGATGATGTTATAGCACATAATTATAAAAGAAGAACCATAAATGAGAGCAAAAATTTTAGTATACTAATTAGTAAATATCAAAAACATATTCAAATCCGGTATAGATTCCGTTGCACTAAACTCGTGTCCAACTTGAATATTAAATAAATATTTTAAAAATACTCAAATCTATATCCATATCTAATTGCACAGATATAATCAGATTCATCAAATTTTGGATGAGGCGGATAATCATGTTTATAGACTTTTTTATCATCCCTATTTACACCTATTCGTCACCCACATATATACTTAAAGGTAAAATGGCTTCCAAAACATTCTGAATGGAGAAGGGAGGCAATGACACAGTATGATGACGGCTGGCAACCACCTAAAGATGATCATTGTTTGCTAATTGACAGTGGGTAGGTGCAAACTACGGTGAAAGACCACCTTGACTTGTTTGTTTGTCAAGTCGGGGTTTGGTAACAAAATTGAAAAAATTTTAAAATTAATTTTTTTGAAAAGACCAACCATCTTTCCAAAAGCAACGTCTCTTCTCCTGACTTTTGAGCCTTTCAAAATCGACTGGAGGAGAGAGATAGGGGGAAGAGTTGAAATATGGAAAAATAATGTTACACCCGCTTTTGAAAAATTTTAAAACGGAAGGAGGGAGATGGACAATGTGCAAGCGGTGAGAAAGTTTTTGTTTTTATTTTTACAACTTTGAAAGTCTTGTTGCCCACGCCACAAAAGACACGGGCGACCAGGCAACAATCGCGAGGCCGTTGTCAGGTGTAGTCGAATTTGATATTTTCGATTTTTGCTTTTTAAAAATCATTTACAAACTCCGCCTTAAATGTTGAGAATGATATAAATCAATAGATGAAATGGAGTGTTAAATTCACCCCATCAAATATTATTGGTGTAATAGCTGGGGGAGAATTTAACACATTCGAATATTTATTTTAACGTCTTTAAATTTTAATTTTAATTAATGTCAATATTGATTTTAATTCAACTATTACGTACACTTTAAGAACATTGACTTTTGAATATCTTATCCATTTTTATTAATGGGCCAAACTTCTCGGAATAAGCATGTAGTTTTAAATCCTAAGATTTTGCCCAAAATCCAAGCAAAAAGTGTTAATGGGTATATTAAAAACCCCGCAATTGTAAATCCTCGTTCAGGGGGCCAAAAGCTAAACCAAACAGCCCATCATGAGATCCAGTAGAGGTCATTCTAAGCAGTTGATCACCACTTCTAAAAGGGTATGTCTGCAAGGTTTCCATCTAGCTAGCCAAGTAGGGACAGAATTGTAAGACAAGATAAACCCACCTGCTACACTAACCGCGGCCCGACCTATCGTGGATAAAATATTCGAGAAATATATATTTTGTTACGTAAATTAATTATAAGTCTTGATCGAATCCGGACTTATTTTTTGATCATGTCAGTAAAAATTTTTATGAATCAATTTTTGAAAAGATAATTTTTTCTTTTATTTTATGCCTTCAATAGGTAGCACTCGACTTAATGATGTCCCAACTGCGACATCTCCTTCGTGGTGCTTTACTAGTTTTCTTGGGAGGTCATGCGGCTTCCGATGACCCTCTTTTTGGTCCTCTTCCTTTCTCTCTCTCACTAGAAATATTTTACAGATAATTGATTGAATAAATAATTTAGTCGATCCATTATTTGATTGGTTGATTACTTAGAATTCACATCTAGAAAGAGGCAATTGACCGAGTTAAATGATTTATCCAGCCGACTAAAAACTTAGTATTTCTCTTCTCTCACATGTACACTGACAATGTGCGACACCCGATGATATTTCATAATCTTCACCCCAACATATATGTTGAAGGGCATTGTGGACATAGAAAATTTAAAGATTAAAATCTTTTAAGTTCTTTTTATCATGTTGTCTCATGTTCTCATGGATGCATGCGTATTGCGAATCCAAGTCTCGTCGAATGTTACACGAGCAATAGTGACATGAAATGAATCCACAATTCGCACAGCGCGGACGTGCCAGTCACCAAAGTGACAACCAAATGGTTTGCCTCCGAGAGTCGGAGGGCTTTAAGTCTATTGTGCGCACCGTTCGACTTCGTCAAACGAGAGTGAGTGTCGGGTCCTGGACCAATATCTCGTCGTTGCCTAAGCGCAATGACGTTAATTACATCTCTCTGGGAGGGAAAACCCTTGATTAATCGCCAGAAATTAGAAAGCCTTATGGCCTTGGTACGGAGACATCCGATGAATAGTGCAAAGCGCAGCTCAAAAATTAAGCCGAAGAGATAAGCAGACACGATGCCTATTCGAGGTTGCCGGATCTTTTATTTAGATGTGATTGAGTCTTTTTACTCATTTGCCCATTTATTCTTTTCATTAACATAAAAAAAACAGTCTTAAGTCGATCTCTTGCTCTTTTAAAAAACACGGGATGATCTATTTGCTCTTTTATTACAAGAAGGGGTTTTATTCAGGTCTTTTGTTAAAAAAAAGAGTTCTAATTTGGTCTTTTGAAAACATGAGGTGGCCCATTTGATCTTTTATCGTGAAAGGGTTTCACTTTTGGTCCTTTGAAAACATGAGATGGCACATTTGCTTATTTTCCTTTTTTTTTACTTTTATCATAAAAAGATTTTTTAATTTGATCTCTTGCTCTTTTAAAACATGTGTAATGTGAGAATGCTTTTATTTGCTCATTTGTTGCCCTCATGATGGAACATTCTTTTAATCGGCTTTCTTATTCTTTTAACAAGGGTGCAACGTGGTTCTATTCGCGATTCGGCGCCACTCCATTAGACTTCGGGGGTTTCTTTATTTTTTGAAAGGACCCTTGCTGATTCGACCTTCCTGGAGAAAATCCGGCAGCATCTCCCCTCATCTTGGTTGATAGGGGAGAACACGGTACACGCCCACCGAAATGGAGACGGTACCAAAAGAGAGGGTGTATGTCATATGGCGACATAACCCAAATGGCACATGGTACCACCCTCCAAGACAAGCCTTTAAGAGGGGAAATGGCACCATGACCACACAAACACCGGTCGGTGGGTAAAACCCGTATGGGCCCACATACCTGGGTATAGATATTTCATTATCTAACTCGGGATTGCAAGTGGGCCTCTCTTGGAGGAGGGCGGTTTTGGGCCAGCCATGGGTTTAATGGGCCTCTCTCCATAGGTACTAAGCATGGGGGCATGGACATCAATTGTCCAACCCTTGGCTAGCATGGGAGATCCACCCCACTCACCAAGACCCCTTAATGGGCCGCTCAAACAGTGAGAACCGCCCCCTTTAGAGGATCAAAACAGGGATCTAATGGGCCCAAATCCATGAAATATCAAGTTTTGGGCATGAACATTGATTGCTCAACCCATGGCTTGCAAAAGGGATATGATCCCGTCATGAAAACTCTTAGAAGGGACTGTTTAAAACAGTAGAAATCGGTCTTTTAGGAGGGTCAAAACAGGAGTTTAAGGGGTCAATTGCAACACAATGCCAAGCTTTGAGTATGGACATTAGTTGTCCAACTCATTTGCTAGCAAAGGAGGTCATGCCTCAAGGTAAAATGCACTTATAGGGGGCTGTTCTAACAGTAAAATCTGCATTCTTAGAAGCTGAAAACAGTGAAAACTGATCTCATTAAGGAGGTCCAAACAGTGAGAAAGACCCCCTCTCTTGGAGACAAAACATAGGCCCATGTAAGCTCCATGGGTGGGGCGGCCCAAGCAATGCAAAGGGGGACTGTTTAGAAGGAAAACCTGCACTCTTTAGGGGGCTAAAACAGTGAGAAAACCTCACACCCTCTTGAATAAACCGTGAAGAACATGCTCTATAGGGGACTTAGGTAAGACCCAATAACTCCACCTCCCTTGTAGCCTCATTCATTGGAGGGTAGGGGTAGATAGGAGGTCTCATGTGTGGCTCTTGGAATGAGAGGAGACCCACCATACAAAGAGGTGGTCTCTCCCCATTCGTGACCTTCTCATGGCACAAAAGCAAAAAAAAAATTTAAAACATCATGCACATGATGGAGGGAGGGAGAAGCATTAAATGCAAAGAGGACAAACACTTGCATCAAAAGGAATAGAAGTACATATGGATGAGACATTCACATAACTAAGAAGAGGGGGGAAGAACAAAAAACTTAAAGAAATAGGGATGGGAAGAAGCCCATCGCCACCTCTCCTCCTCTCTTCTCTCTTTTCTATTCACATGATGTGACCATACATAGGAATGGCCACCTCTCTTTCTCTTTTTTCTCTTCACCTTTTTCCTTCTATTTCCCTTCCTCTTGCAGATGCTCTTCACGGGTTGGCCTCCTTGGGTGAGAGCAGCAACAACAGCAGATGAGGAAGAGAAGAGCTCCTCCCCTCTCCCTTGGAACCCGCACACCTCTTTTCTTCTCCCTCTCTTTCTACTTGCCACTTCCGCAAGGCACTCCAAGAGAGGCCTTTTTCTTCTCCTTGGAAGCCTCTAGAAAAGACCCCCAAAAAGCCTCAGCCAGCCCTCTGCCCCCTTGCATGCGCATGCCTCTTTTTTGTCATTTTTGGCATCACCTTTTGGGAGGTGTTGAGCTCTCTTAGGCTCACCTCCATGCATGGGAGAAATGGGCATTGAATGGTGGGCTTTTAGAAGTCTATTAGGTGGATCATTTAAATGGGCATTTTCATTTGGTGGAGAAGAGTTGGGCCGGCCAGAGGATGGGCCCATTAAAAATTTTAGGTGTCCACAGACATTTTTGTTTTAAAATTTATGTTTGAGATAGAATGTTCCTTCTCTTTTGGATGGCCAGCTGTTCAGTTGTTGGAACCCCTTTATCTGAGGTCATAGAGTTTTAGAGTTAACTCGTGATATGGGGATCGTATGTACTTCTTAATGGGAGGTGCGTTTTCCGAGCTATCATCACCGATTTACTACATAAATTTTAAGTAGCCCTTCTCTTCCTCCAGCACCAGCTTTTACCTCAGCATTTCTTCGGCATTATAGGATCTTTGCTCGAAGGTGTCTGATCTTGTGTCTTAACAAGAAAGAATATGTTTTGTTTGTAAGAATTATGTATCTATCTTACCCTAGGTGGGTTCGTACGTGACCTTCTATGGTCTTTTTGTGCTGATATGTGGTTTGAGAGTCTTCTCTCATGTACTTGTAATCATCTCTACTTAATGAGTGGAGCTCTATGCTCTCATTATCTATATATATATATATATATATATATATATATATATATAAAGTAACTTCTAAGTAGATTGCATGTAGCTATTTTTAAATATGAAGATTTCAAAGAGTTATTTAAAATATCAATAGATTTCAAAAGTGTAATCAGAACTCAAAACATTTAAGTATGAAATCTACGAATCTATAAATTAATAAGTGTTTTATATTGCATGATCCGAGTTAAGTTGAGGTTCTACAAATTGTAAGTTGAATCCTAGTAAGAAAGCATGCTGAGTTAAAATTCTCAAGAAAGTTTAAAAATATTTACAAGGTGCCGCATTTTTAGTCTCCTCCAACGACCGTAGCAAGGATGAGAATTCCGTTTGCAAGCCCAATAAAGAATAAAAGAATCGAAACAAACGTGGGCCATCTGGAAGGTCCTACCATGTACCCAAAACACGGTTCCTGGGCACCCGCACGGTGCGCACAAACAATATTTTTTTATTTATATTTATTTTTTTAACCAAAGACTGGCCCGATATAAAGGTGATCCAGACCGATCTGATACGGTATCGTTCGGTGTCATATCTTATCAAATAATATCTGGGTTGAACTGATATGGTAGGTCCGCCAACCTCGACCCAAACAGATCAAACATGCGCAAGGTGATATTATTTTGGGTTTTTCTTTCATACATATTCTTATTAAAATAATAGTTGGGTCATCATCTATCTTACTCTCATATTTGCACCAAAAAACTAAACAAATTTTTTTTACCAAAAAATGCTACCGTCACTTGTCATAGAACTGTAAAATATATTTGAAAGATTTTTTACTGGCTATTTTAGTGACCAAAACTTGAACACTTTAGCCTTTGAAAAGTTGAAAAGAATATTTTCCTGTCACCAAGAGGGCTGACGGTAGGATTTCTAGTGTAAAAAAAATTCATGAATTTTTTGGTATAAATATAAAAATAAAATAAATTAGGATCTAATAATTATACAGTTAATAAGGATATGTATAAACAACCACATTATTCCACTGCGATACTTGACTATGAGACATGACATGACGGGGTTGTGATCAATTATTCCTCCACCAATTGCATTCAAGAAAAGTTTTACTGCACAACATCGGGAGAGAGTGATGTGCGCACACACTAAAGGTTCATTTGGTTGTCTGTAAAATAGTTTCAGAGGGAAATAGTTTTTCACGGAATAATTTTTTCGTGAAAATAAAAATGTAATTATTTATTTGGTTGTTAGAAAAATATAAAGTTGTATGGAGGAATATGAGATCTTATGATCTACTCAAACGAGAGAGAGTCATATATTCCTTATGTAATAAACACTATTCATCATTTTTTATTTTATTTTTTATTTTTAATATTTTTAAAAAATAAAATAAAATTAAATAACTAATAAAAATAAGTAATTTTGACAAAAATAATTTAAAGTTGGAGAAATAAAATAAAAATATAATTTGAATGAATAATATTCTAAATATATTTTAATAAAAAAGTAAAAAAATAAATTAACTATTGAGAAATAATTTAATTTGACAAATACTATTTAAATAAGTGAAAAAAAATAAAAATACAATTTAGATGAATAATACATAGCTTTGTTACTGTACAAACTACATACAAACTGCTGCAGCGGCGGCAGTTTGAAAAATGGCATCCGCGGTTTCCCTGTGGATGCCAAAATCTGGATTTTCTATGATTTAATTTTCTACTTTTTGGTTTTCAGTTGTACCAAATGATACAAAAAATTAAGTTTTCCTAAAAACCATTTTCTAACCCAAATTTTCAGTGCAAACAAACAGACAAAGTGTAACTCTTGTATTCGTAATTTTTTTTTAATTTCTGAATTAAAATTAGATATGAGGTTGGGGGGAGGGGCCCTAACTTTGATCTTGGAATAGGTGTTGGACTTGTCAGTGATATTATCCTTAGACTACAACAAAAAAAAGATATATAATTTAACTTTGAAAAATAATTCTCTCATTGGAGAGTTGAATCCAACTCAGTAAAATTTGTCACTTGTAGAGAGAAGTTAAAGGACCCGCTCCCCTTAGGGTTGCGGCCCCTCTAAGGCTTCTATCCTGAGACCGCCACGACGGGAGACTAGCAAGACTATAATTTTAATACATGTATATGTTAATTTTCAAAGTAACTATAGTTAAATAAATCTTTACTAATGCCGATGACAAATGTATGACGTTCTATTTATATTTTTGAAAGCATCAATTTATGGATGACAAATTTATAATTATTCTAATAGTTTTTTTTTCAAAAACCAATTCCCACTTTCGCCACTCCGGAAGTGCACTGGAGTATGTAGCAAATTAGACCACAAGATCTCATCTCATCAAAGATATATTATGTTGTGAGGAGAAATGTTTATGACGCTTTAAAAAAATATAATAAGTAAACTTTCATGGTAAGATAGACATAATAAGTTATTCGACAAATAAAAAATTATAGAAATATTTTTATTACATTTTTAAAAATATGATAAATAATTTTCTTTTACAGGTGGAGGCTCAAAGATACGACAACATGGAGAACACAAAATCATAGAATATTATAAGATTGTTACATTTCTTCGTTTCAGAGCTCGAGACTTTCTAGATCGGTGTAATCAACAACCGGTCTATTCCTTGACCTATTACTTATTTTTAGGTCTTATGACTAATTGGTTTTAACAACCGGTCCACTTACAATAGACATTTATTTTTAGATCCAAAAGGCCTTCCACTGTCAATTAATTGGCGGTGGAGAAAAGTGAATTACAAAAATATCCATAGAGGGATAGTTCAAATCCCACTGGGGGATGCGGCCCACAGGGTTGCAGCTCCCGGACATACGGGTGATGGCCTGCACCTGTTTGCTTGTGTAGCCAAGGCCGCAGAGGTAGGGGACGTAGTCGTCAGAGGTGAGGTCGTAGACAAGCTCGACGGCTTTGGTCGGGTTCACGTGGCCGGAGCCCAGGGCGAAGTAGGTGGCCGGGAGGCGATTCTCGTCGGTGATGGGGTTGCCGCTGCGGTCCAGTGTGTTCGTTGTGGTCATGATTGCGGACTTGATGGCGGTAGGGGACCAATCCGGGTGCGCGGCCCTCAACAGGGCGGCGATCTCGCTCAAGTGCGGGGTGGACATGGAGGTGCTGGAGATCATGATGAAGGTGGCGGAGCGGCCAGTCATGGCCGAGGATGAATTCACGGTGGGGGGACAAGCGGCGAGGATGCTGACACCCTGGCCGCTAATGTCGGGCTTCAGAATATTGGGGCTTGTTCCGCTGGGTCCGCGTGAGGAGAAGGAGGTAACTGCCGAGGCCGAACCTGTGCCGACCACGGTCCCTTGGAAAGCCAAGGACGTCGTCGCGTTGCCCGAAGAGCCAATGTAGGTTGTCAAAGCGGTGCCATCCGCGTACCCGATGTGCGACGTTGGGAAGACGTGGGGATCGGCGAGCGTGCAAAACCCGTCCACCACTTGGTTCATCAGGATTATGGCGGCGCCGCCGGTGAAGGAAGAAGGTTTCACCGATTTCGCCCCCTACTGTCCTTCGCAAATGGAGGTCTCACGGAAAGGGACGGAAGGGGTTAAACATAATGAAAGTAGCGCCGTTGGACTTTAAAATAATTTTTTTAGTCAATAAACTTAAAAATAAATCAACAGTCAACAAATGGATCTTAAATTGAAAAACCCCTCCGAACAAGAAAACTCATCATCTGATCTTTTATAAGCTTTATTTATATTTCCTCGGATTTTTCTTATGCACGGTTTCTTCTCCTTCACAGCCCTGAATCGTCGTCGTCAGCAGCTTCTACCCTCGTCGGGGAAGCAGTGCTGTTAACAGAGGGCAGGGTCTTCAGGATGGGGTCGGAGGAGGCCCGACACGGCGCGCAGAGCTCGAGGGAAACGGCGGCCCAGGTGCAGGCGACGATTCATGTGCTCATCTTCCCCTTCCCCGCGCAGGGCCACATCACTCCGATGCTGAAGCTCGCCGAGCTCCTCTCCCTTTCCGGCATCCGGGTCACCTTCCTCAGCACCCACGACAACCATCGCCGCCTCCTCAGCTCCGCCTGCGTCCGGGCCCGGCTCGCCCGCCGTCCGGGCCTCCATCTCCGCTCCATCCCCGACGGGCTCTCCGAGGACAACCCCCAGGACAGCAGCCGATTAATGGAGTTGATCGAGGGGCTGGACGCCGCTACTCTCCCGCTTTTCCGGGAGATTCTGGCCTCTGCGGGCGGCGATGGCCCCGAGGGAGCGCCGCCGGTGACGTGCGTCGTGGCCGACGGGCTCATCTTGTTCGCGGTGGACGTGGCGGAGGAGCTGGGCATCCCCATCATAAACTTCCGAACCAGCAGCGCTTGCAGCTTCTTGGCTTACCAGCGCATCCCCGAGCTCTGCGAGACTGGGATTATCCCCTTCCAAGGTTAGCTAGCGTCCACGACAACCCAGTACACCCAGAAAGTGGATATCGTCTCCCTTCTACCTTAACATGTGGCTCATCTCTCGTTCGATCTCAGATGGGTGCGATTTGGATAAACTGGTAGCCTGTGTGCCGGGGATGGAGAACTTCCTCCGCCGGAGAGACCTGCCCAGCTTCTGTCGGTCCAACAGCGTCGATGACCCCTACATGCGCTTCCTGAAGGGAATGATCCGGAACTCGACTCGATACAGAGGACTCGTACTCAACACGCCCGAGTTCGTCGAATTCCCCGCTCTGACTCAGATCCGCCGACTGGTTCCCTCGACCTATTCCATCGGGCCTCTCCATGGCCTTCTGCAAACGGTGGAAAGTCTGACCAGCGCCGTGGAGGGGGAAGCCGGCGGTGTTCCTCCTTCCAAGTACTCCACCAGCCTCTGGCAAGAAGACCGTACCTGCATAGCGTGGCTCGACGCCAGGCCCCCCTCCTCCGTCGTCTACGTCAGCTTCGGCAGCGTTGCTCTGCTCAAGGGGGAGCAGTTGCTGGAGCTCTGGCACGGGCTGGTTAACAGCGGCTACCACTTCCTCTGGGCGGTGAGGCCGGGTCTCGTCGTCGACGGAGGCGCGGACGGCGGCGTCCCGGAGGAGGTGGCGGCCGGAACGGAGGAGAGGGGGCTCCTAGTGGGGTGGGCACCGCAGCAGGAGGTGCTGGCTCACCCGGCGGTGGGTTGCTTCCTCACGCACAGCGGGTGGAACTCGACGCTGGAGGGCATGTGGGCGGGGGTGCCCATGGTGTGCTTGCCCTCCATCGCCGACCAGCTCGTCAACAGCAGGTTCGTCGGCGAGGTGTGGAGGAACGGTGTGGACATCAAGGATCGCTGCGACAGGGCCACCGTGGAGAAGGCGGTGAGAGAGGTGATGGCGGGGGAGCGTGGCCCAGAGATGAGGGCAGCAGCGGCTAACTTGTCGGAGATGGTGAGGGAGTGTGTCGGAGAAGGGGGCACCTCCTACAAGAACTTGGAGAGGTTGATCCGGGACATCAGAGCCATGAGCTTGAATAGAAACCAGAAAGTTGGATTGCACACTTAAAATTACCCTGTTCATGATTGGTTTCCATCTGATCTGCAGGATGGAAATGTCTGTCTCTCTCCGTTCAACTTTGCATGGATCAAACTACTCTTTGTGTTACACATATAGTTGAATAACTAGCTCCCTACTCGTGTTCTGTTGAAGCCATGGAAAAGTGCCCATCTTGACCGTTGTTGATGGAGCTAATCCCGATTAAGGGGTAAATGTACTCGCTCTAGCTACTCCATTTGCATCCCCGTCAAACGCTGTGGAGGCCTAATTTTGTGAAGAATCACTTGTCCTTCGTCAAAACTTTGGTATTGAGTAATTTCTTATAAGTGGATCTAACTCTTTTGTAGAATCTAGTGTGAAATTATAGTCATTAGTAACTTCAGTGTTTTTTATTTTTTGATTAGATAGTCCAATATAGTTGGGTCATTGGACACATACACCTCTGTCCCATGTTCGAGACGCAGGGGCCCCTCTTATCTAAGAGAAAGATTTAGATTTATTGCACTTATATATTGTACTTTGTAGATATTATTTGGTAAGAATCATTTGTATGTGGAGATAAATAACTTTTTTTTATAAATTGGTATAGATTTTTGTTAAAAAAATATTTATGTAAGAGTAGAGTTGTAAGAGGATTTATAAAAGTTTAAATTGAGTTTATAAATATTTGAGTTAGGTTTACAAAATTGGATAAATTAATTAGAAATCTTTATTAAATATTTAACTTATTTTTTAGTCTCTTAAATATTAATTTTATTATAATATACATTAAATTTTTTATAATAAAAACTTTTTTATTACAGTCAAAGATTGATAATTAATTTACCTCCACAAAATTTAATTTAGACTCGTAAAATGATGTGTCCGAAACTTAGATCAGGGTCAAATGAGAACTCGCTCCTGCAATTGAAATGTTAATGTGTTTTTATATTAAGTATTTTCTCTTTGTAAAATTTGATGTATAGCTAAAATCTGCCGAGTCCATCTTTGGCTGTTGACCCACGAAGAGGGAACCCCATCATGTGTATACGGATGGAGGGGATTAGCAAATGGTGGTTTTTCTGGTGTTAAGAACGTTTGGTATGGGTCTTTTTCAATCGTGCACTAAACTTCAAATTAGTTTACTGATTAGTGGGACCAGTGCGATGCACGACGGTTGATTATAAAATATATAATAAATAAAATATTATTTATAAAATTATATAATTATAATTAAAAATAATTTTGTTATCCTAAATATAATTAATAATGTGAAGATGAATACAATAATTAAGTAAAAAAAATATCATAAGTTATCAATTAATTGTAATAGAGATATTAGATATACGAATGGTACTACAAAAAATGTGATCGTAAATTACCAATCACTTTGTAATCATAAATTATGCTCATTTTTTTATTAGTTATCAAAACATCATCCTCTAACCTTTGAACATCAACATGCAATATCTTTCTTTCAAATAAGTATAATGATGGATATGTAGCCATCTTCTGATTTCAATCAGCCATATCTAAAATATGAATTGATGACAGATTAGGATTTTTCTTCATGTTGAACATACTCTATTCATCTTCATTTACATGGCATTCTATAGGTACAGCCCACACAATAGATCTGGGATGTAAATATTTTCTGACCAATATTCAATAACACACTCCTCCTATATAAAAGAAAAAAGATACCAATAAATTTAGATCAAGATGCTTCTAATCCTTTCATATTCAGATTTCTTACTCTATAAAAATTTGTTACACAACGCATTTGTGTTATTCAACATCTTTTCTTCATCAATTTCCTGGCATACTTCATCTAATTCCAAGAGTAAGCCAATCCACTAATGATCATGTAATTCAGAACTTGTCGGACCTCTTAAACGAAAAAAGAATACCAACTAAATAAGACTGTGTGTCCCTCCAATAATTCCAGAGCCTTTACTAATGCATTGACAACATATACTCATCAGAAATGACAAAAGCCATCTCCATGTCGCAATAAACCTGGAATCAAAAATTGAACTCCAATGTTCAGATTAATTCTCCTCATAGAAAAGGGAGGCTTACACTAATTCTATTTCTTCTACTCTATGGTCAAATATATAAATAGCCAAGAAAAAGTAGTATGGGTAGGCCATGGGTAGCTCGATGTAAGAAAGACAGATACATATGAACCAAAAGTTCAAAAAAATAATAAGTTTAGTTGCTCAAGATATTTATAAAGTCATGTCCTTACTTTTTTTTTATCTTCTTCATGCCAATGAAAAAATAATAATCACAAAATTAATTTATTCTAACACCACAGTATAACCCTATGAGAATCAAAATAGAAGAGAATTAGGTTGAACATAATATGAACACCAAATGGGGTCAAATAAGTGTCTTCGGAATCTTTTGACACTAGTGGCACCCTGACCCACCTTGCTTGGGTGAGTCCAAAGTGCGAGCATGGTGGTGGGGGGAGTTTGGCGGCCATGTGGTGGTCGGGGTAGTTCGGCATTCGGAGCGGCGGCAGAGGCGAAGGGAGTGGAATGGACAACGATGGGAATGTGGAGGGTGGGGTGTTAAGACTAAGGATCAGCCAATAGTAGCTGAGAAAAGACTTTCAGAAGAAGAGAAACAACATTTGGAGGTAAATCTTTGTGCATACTGTCAAATATTTTTTTGTTCAATAGTTATTTGCATGTTTATCTTCAGAACTATATGCTTTTGCAATTAGAGAAGTAATCAGCATAGATTTGGTACAATAATCAATACTATGAGATTTTGTTTGATGTAGGTTTCTATTTTTATTCTCTGTACGCTAGTCTCTTTATATCACATGTAAAGAGCTCTAAGATTAAATCAGAGAAATGGGAAGCAAGCAGAAAAATGGGGAAACCAATTTGGTGTTGAGTATTTGTTTCAGACTGGAGTGAGCATATTATGTCATTGTAAGCCAAAGTTGATTTTCTTTACATCAGTCTTATAAAGATTAACTTATAAACTACTTCCACATCTGAGTTTGTGGGAAGTGGCTTTCAATGTCTTTTAGACACCATTTGAATCAATAGATCCCCCCCAACCTGGGCCAACTCTGGCTGATCATTTTGATCAGCCTGACTTCCCGTGGGTTAGCTGATTTGGTCATTCTGAATTGGAATCAGATCTGATTGATTCTTCAGTAGATCCTAGTCAGCCTTCCATGCATAGTTCTCTTCATTTATTTCCTATTTTTGAGTAATACATATTTTCTGATGATTACTTGCCTTGACTCTCTTAATTCCACATGTTATAGACAAATCTCAGACAGTCTCAAGAGACATTGAGCTTATCTCTAGATGATTTATCAGCTCTTGAAGTGAGTTCAAGTTTCTAACTTACAAAGCATACATACATTGTCATTTAAGTTCTATTCAGATGTTTTTTGTTATATTTTGTTCAGAAGTTTTCTGTTATGTGTGTTCATATTTATTGCAGGTAATTGAACTTGAACATTTCCATTTTCTTCATATCTTCTGCAGTCTTTTACCTTCATGTGTGTTTTAAGGACTTAGACAATACTATAGTATACTTTTCCCAGGTTTGTGAAGAATTAGATTCTATCATCTCCTCCCCACCGACCCCCACACCAAAAAGAAAGAGAAGGTAGAAGAATTGTTTATAGATTCTATAATTCCTCTTGTTTCAAACTGTACAGGGTTTATACAAATTAATACTGGAAACGGGAACCTACTCACAATAATGTGTTTCGCTTACAGTATTCTGACTCAATAATAGAATAGAACTCTATAAGCTCCAGAGCACCTGCCTGGAAGAAAGAAAATAGACCGATTTGAGAAAGATAGAAAAATATGAAGCAAAAAAAAAAAAACTCAGTTGCTCAAGACACTAATAAAGTCATGTTCTTCATTTTTTTTTTATCTTCTTCATGCCAATGAAAAAATTATAATCACAAAATTAAGTTATACTAACACCACAACATAAACTTGTGAGAATAAAAGTAAAAGGGAATTAGGTTGAACACAATATGAACACCAAATGGGTCAAATAAATGTCTTCTGAATGGTGGTGGGGCGAGTTCGGCGGCCATGTGGTGGTCGTCTGTGGGAAGCGACGATGACTGGCGAAGGGGTGGAGGGGTGGAGTGCGAGTATGGGCAATGCCCGCCGGACATAAGGCCTGATGCTAGCCGGACTAAAAGATTGAAGGACCACGAGGGCGATGTTGGCCGATGCTGGCAGGACAGAAGGTCCGATGCTGCCTCCAATTTTGACGAAGGGAAGAAATAAGGTGAAGAGGGTGGCGTAGAAGGAGACCGTGCTACCCCTAGGATGATGAATCAGTGGAGTATGCTCTAGGAGAATAGGGAGAACATGTTGAATGGGAGGTTCGAGAGGGAGTATGAAAAATACCTGATACGTCGCTGGACTCACTACAAGAAAAAACGGTAATAGAGACCGAAATAGAGACCGAAATATTTCGGTCTCTACTCGGTCCCTAATTAGTGACCGAATTGTCACTGCAATAAATCAGTCTCTAAATAAATGGTTTAGAGACCGATTCAAATTCGGTCCCTATTCGGTCCCTAAATAGGGACCGAATGGGGACCGAATTAAGTCGGTCTCTAAATTTGGGACCGATTTATTTCGGTCCCTATTCGGTCCCTAAATAGGGACCGAATGGGGACCGAATTTGAATCGGTCTCTAATTTGAGACCGAATAATTCGGTCCCCATTCGGTCCTATTAGGGACCGAATAGGGACCGAAATAAATCGGTCCCAAAGTTAGAGACTGACTTAATTCGGTCCCTATTCGGTCCCTAAATATAGAGGACCGAATAGGGACCGAAATAAATCGGTCCCAAATTTAGAGACTGACTTAATTCGGTCCCCATTCGGTCCCTATTAGGGACCGAATAGGGACCGAAAAAATCGGTCCCAAATTTAGAGACTGACTTAATTCGGTCCCTATTCGGTCCCTAAATATAGAGACCGAATATTATTCGGTCACAAATCGGTCTCAGTTTTGTGAGCGAAATATTCAGTCACTATTCGGTCACAAAACTGAGACCGAATAGTGACCGAATTGTATTCGGTCTCAGATTCATTGTTTATTAGTAATTTAATTATAATATAGCTATAATTTACTCTACCTGTTAATGGTTTACTTATATATAGTTTTATATAATTATTGTGAATATAAAAACTTATATATAGAAAATTTATAAGTTACATTTTTGTTTTGTATATATATATATATTATATACACATTGTCTTTGCATATTTTTAATATATTATATTTGTTTAGTGAATACAATTATATGATAAAACATGATTAAAATATTTAATTTTATTTGTTCATATTGAAAATAGTAATATTGATCTTTTATATTCATATGATGATATATATATTATATATGCTCATTTAATTAATATTAGTAGCTCATCGATTAGATTTTACATTGAGAGCGAATCTAACAGACAGATCGATGTTTTATTATGATGAAATCCAACAGTTGGATTGTGATTGACAATATGTTTAATGCTTAGATCTTGATCAAATTTAGATCGGAGTGAATTCAACTGTCAAACTCTAATCAAACTAAAATCCAACAAAGAAACGTCAGGATTTAGATTATTTGAAAATCTAATGTGCGATGATACCAAGAAAAATTACATAAATATATAAATGACCCAAAAATCACATGATGGCCTTTTAAAGTGAAATTTCAGATGAAATGTTTGTTTCTTATCTATATTAATTGAAATTCTTGATTTATATATAAGCAGAACCCAACTGACTTTTATCCCTTATTTTCTTTCTTGTTAGTGTACATATGTCAAAAAATGATATCGACATGAAACATTAATGTAAATCTTTGAGTGATTTTTTGGGAGTGTTAGTGTTACATGGGAGTGTGTGAGGTGTTCGAAGGAAGATAGATAGCTAGGTGGGAGAGTGTGGAAGTGCTTATTGCATGTGCAAGTATATATATATACATATATAAGAGTACATATATAAAGGGGGGCTGGCGGCGAAAGTATTGGGAGAGGAATAAACGCCAGGAAGGGAGGAGTTTTCGCAGAAGGAAAAAGGGCTAACTTGATTTTCTGGAAATAATGAAGAAGGAAATAAGGTGCATAAAGATAGGTACTTTCACATTACCTTTAAGATAATATTTTTTTTTCTTGATCCTTAATCTAGTTTATAAGTCAAGAACTTCAGTTAATATAAATCAAAAACAAATGTTCTATTTGAAGTTTCATTTTTAAAGGTGATTTTTGGAATTGCTTGATCATCATGTAGGATATATTTCTGGATCTCCTTTCCTTCGTGTCTCCATCTTTGGTTAGGATCTTGAATATTTACCCCTTGATTTACGTCCCATAAAGATCATTAGGTCTACTTTTTGGTCTCTTGTGTACGTGTCTTAGCTAACACTCATGTCTTAGGCAAGTGTTTTTGTGAAGGATTCTCTTCTTCTTCTTGTTCTTTTCTTTTGACTGTGTTCTTGAAGCAGTGGTAGTGTCAACATTATCTGTCCAACAGTGTCAGCACTATCTGTCTCGTAATGTTGACCTATCTGTCTAGTAGTGTCAACACTACCTGCCTCCTCCCTCCCGTCATCATCTCGGCCGGCCAACAGCGCGGCCAGCGACCTCCCGACATTGGCGAGGCGGTTGGTGGTGGGCCGGGTTCATCTCGGCGTGGCGTCTGGCGCTCCTCAGCGTCGCAGTTATCCCCGGCATCGCCTTGGCCGGCGGGCTCTATTTCTACACCCTCACCGGCCTCACCTCGAAGAGCCGCGAATTCTACGCCATCGCCGACATCATCCCCAAACAGGTGAGAGATAGATCCCTCGACATGTGAGCATTTGGTCATCTCCTATTTGCTTTCTCTATGACAGATGACGAGGAAAACTAGAACGTTCGTCTTATGGGGAGGGTGATGAAATGGGTTATGGCCATACACACATTTGAGGTGGTATATATATGTATCTGGTTTTTTTTTTGGTGGATACTGTGCTCATGAAAAGGACTGTTGGGATTGTTTCTTTGCTTCATGGGAGCTCATTAGCTGTAGCCACCAATGGATATTGGACCGACTCATCTGGGAGCTTTCCTGGACCCATACTTGTTCTGATGACCTTTTAAATTTGAGGTAGTATGGGTAGAACCCACAGTTTTCTCACTTTGATAAAAGGGAAATTTCCTATTGCTTCTTGAGTACTTGTAGTCCCCACTTTGTGACATATCCTTTGCCAAGGATCTCACGGCATCCTCCTGTCTATACAGTTGCTCTCTTGTTTGAACAATCCAAGTGCGAGCCATTTTCAGGTCTATACAATAAAGTAGCAAGGTTTTATGTGTCGTCTCCCTTCCATAATCCAGTGTAGCTAGTGATCATGCATGTTGGCAGGGATTTGTGTTTTCAAATTGGGAGGAGATGCTGGAAATCATTGTCCTTATTCTGCCCATTCTTAGTTCTTATGTGGTGTTCTAGTGTCACTTCTTTTACTTATGCAGAAACATTCCATAGCAATTTTTTTTCACTGTTTTGATTAAGACATTTCAGGTTTTTTCTTTTATGATCCTCAGGTTTCCTGTTTTTTAATTCTGAATCACACTTCCCTCATTTACTTGTCAATGAAATGAATTTTTCTTGGTACAAGATATGCCCATTTTAATATGTAGACTATTGTACACAAGTTTTTCTGACCTTCTGCAGAAGCTATTTGATGTTTTTTCATTGAAATTCTTGGATTCACTTTGAAGGGTGATGACAATTATATCTTGTTCTTATCTGTCAATTTTTCAACTTATTTAGGTGATGCATGAGTAGGGCTGTAACGGAACCCGAAAATTTAAATTTTCGATCCGATTCTGATAAAAATTAATAGGTTCAAAATAAAAAAATGATACCAATTTCTTATTGAAATCGGTATCAGGTTTTCCGATAAGATATCGATATCGGAGTCGGAACCACTTATTTTCGAAACCGATTTCCGATTCCAATAGAGTAAAAATTTAAAAAATAACAAGAACAGCTGAAAAGTTGAAAAAGTAACCCATCCTCCCCCTCGGTCCTCACTCCTCACCCAAGACGCCCACCCTTCCCCCTTCCTCCCGCTCCTCTATAGATCTCACAAGGGAGACCTTCCTCTGCAGGGGGCGGACTGGAGACCTGCAGATCTCACAACGGGGTGGGGAGGGGACTGGAGAATCAAAGATGGGCATCCCTAGGGCTGTAAACGGATCCGGATAATATCTGGATCCGATGCGAATTCGTATCCGATTAAGCATATCCGTATCCGATTAACAGATATCCGGCGGAGCGAATTCGGATACGGATATTATCCGAATATTAAACGGAGCGGACGTGGAAATAAGAGATCCGCTCCATTTAAGATCCGATCCGAAATTAGATTAATCCTGACTATTAAATCTTACATCTAATGATACTTAACATATAAAAATATATCCTAAAAAGCCTACATGCATCTCTCTGTGTCCCTCACATTCTTATCTACACTTTTAGTTCATGATAACAAATCTTTGCATCATATAAATTGGCATGCGTCTGCTTGGGCTCATGTTATTCACTTCATACTCGTCCCCAACTGTCCTGCTGCAAAAGGCCACTGCCCATCCCTCCAACTGTTTTTTGAGAAAGACTTAGTATATTTTTATATTATATTTTAAATATAATATGATTAAATAATAATCTATGTGATGTCTATCATATAAAGAGTGATAAAATAACAACTGAATTATTAGATGTCATTTTAATCGTATTATAATTAACTATAATATAAAAATGCATTATAAATCTCTCTCCTCCTTTCCCTAATCCCATCTGGTTGCGCTCACTCACCAAGCCTCCCCGCCCTTTTTTGCCATATTAAGCATATCCGATCCGACCCGCCGACTCCCCCCTCTCCCCCGTTCCCCCCAAATCTTCTCACCCAAAAGTCGAAAACCCCCAAATCGCAATCCCCTCCTGCGGCGCGGCCCTGCCTCCTCCCTCCCCTCGTCATCTCGGCCGGCGCCAGCGACCTCCCCCCCTCCGACCTCCCCTTCTACACTCCCCCCTCCGGCTCGGCGGCTCCTCCCCTCCGACCCTCAGCGCGCATGCAACTGTGGCCGGCCGTGCAGCGTCTCCGACAGAAGCACCAGCCCCGGCGCCGTCGCCAGCCACTCCTACCCCGAGCAGTGGAGGCCCTGCTCCGTCGACCGTGGAGACTCCATCAAGTGATCCGGCGACTCCGGCGTCCCAGAGCCCGGCAGCTGGTGGAGGATCGTCAAAGACGACAGGTGGGGGGCTCCACATCCGCCGGGAACTCCAGCGGCATCAATATGGCGCTCTCCATCTCCTTCTCTGCTCTCTGCATCATTCTGGCTTCCTATGCATCCACCGCCGGGTTAGCTAGTGTTAGCTAGATCCCCACCAAAGGGCCAGGAACTAGAACTGGGCATGGCCTGCACTGAACCAAACTACTATAGTGAACATTAATGGCAGAGCCATCCTACCCTAACTTTTTAGGAGGAATGGTGGGGAGCCAGCAGAGACAGGGAGAAGGGCCTGACCAAATTATCTACCTAATTACTAACCAACTAAGTTACTTGCATATCCATATTTCTACATAGATATTATTGTGTGTGCCAGACAAATAGAGTTCAAAAATAGACATAAAAGTGTAACTCTCTCTGCATACATACTTGTGCCTACATATACATAAATAAATTTAGATAAATACATCATACATGCACATGCACTGAAATAGGTATGCCATTAAACTGATGCTATAATCTGAAACAATACCGAAGGAGCAACCAGGTCATGAGTTAGAAAGGGCATTATTGTAGCAAAAGTAGAACAAATATTCTATTTTTGTTGTTCACTATTATATAGAATTTTCATTTTATGCAACAGAAGAATTGGCTTGATTGTTTGCATTGGGTAGAATATTGGTATAAACTTCTATGCAGACATCTACAGGCACTACACCTCTCTGCGTGTGGTGTCCATCTTATTCTATCAGAAGCTTCAGTCACCTATACATATTTTAAATCTTATTTAGATGCATATATCTCTTAACAATGTTCTCTTAACAATTTTTAAATCTTATTTAGATGCATATATGATTTTTTATACGTGCTGATGTTTAGATACATATATTTTTTCAGACTACATTGCCTTGGTGATATTTTTTTAGAAACATATATCTCTTAACAATGTTCTCTTAACAATTTTTAAATCTTATTTAGATGCATATATGTTTTTTTTATACGTGCTGATGTTTAGATACATATAATTTTTCAGACTACATTGCCTTGATGATATTTTTTTACATACATATCAAATATGCATATACTGTAAATCTTATTTAGATGCATATTTTAGACGCATATATGTTTTAATATCCTTGCTGATGTTTATAGGAATTTGACATTTCCCTGTAAATAGATGATCTATACAGATTTGATTCTATATTATTGAAGAGTTGATTCATATGATTTGTGTTTCTTTAGATTGAAGCATGCACCTATGTGATTAAAACAGAGCACGTCATCAGAGCACCTTTAGATTAGCTTAATGTGTTCATAATCCCACTGTCAGTTTAGATTGAAGCAGATTTGTCTTCCTTTAGATTGAAGCATGCACCTATAGATTAGCTTAATGTGTTGATAAGACCTTTAGAGGGTTCAGTTGCACCCAGAGGAGGCATCAGATAGATAGAAAAGACATCATATCTTCGTTTTTTTTTTTACTTCTAAGTGGTCTTTTTTATTTAGAAAACTGAACCCTCATCAAGGCAATGTAGTCTGAAAAAATATATGTATATGCACTTGATTATTGAAGAGTTGATTCATATGATTTGTCTTCCTCAATTCAGAATTTTTTTTTCTTTCAGGCTGGTGGTTTGGAGCTTATAGGGCTCTCATCCATTATTCATTCAGAAAACTGTAAGTAGGCATATACTAAGTCAATCCCAAATGAAATATGCATATACTATAAATCTTATTTAGATGCATATATTTAGATTCATATATGTTTTTTTATCCTTGCCGATGTTTATAGGAATTTGACATTTCCTGTAAATAGATGATCCATAAATATTGATTCTACACTAATGAGTCTTTTGGAGCAAGTAAAATTTTAAAACTTTAATGTTTTGATTTTGAGATGTGTTATTAGCAGGACTAAAGGGAGCTTAATGTGTTGATAAGACCTTTAGATTGAAGCATGCACCCAGAGAGGCATCAGATAGATAGAAAAGACATCATATCTTCCTTTTTTTTTGACTTCTAAGTGGTCTTCTTTATTTAGAAAACTGAAATCTCATCAAGACAATGTAGTCTGAAAAAATATATGTATATGCACTTGATTATTGAAGAGTTGATTCATATGATTTGTCTTCCTTTAGATTGAAGCATGCACCTATGTGATTTTTTTTTTTTTTTTATCCCGGAATTTCTCTGGGACCCCGGGGTGACCCTGTTTTATTATATCAGATCAAATAAGGGGGGGACATGAGCCTTACCCCTAGCATTACAAATAATCAAAAGAATTGAACTTTGGAACTAAGAGAAGAAACAAGAGGGAAGGGAACTCCCTGATCAATCTGAGAAGTTCTTCCCATACTGCCAAAAGATGCTCCAAGTGAAATTCCTGAATAAGCAGCTCCACTGGTTCAATCTGCCAAATGATGAACTATTGCAGCTCCAACAGCCCCTAAGAAAAGGCCCAAATCTGAACTGAAGTCCACTGGAGCAAAGTTACAGCTCCAGTAGACCCAACTGCCAAGCATATTTCCAGCTGAAATGCATGATAGAAGACCCTTCAAATAATATGAACACTGCTCCACTTTAACTGAAAAAAGTTCCAGATATATGCCATCCAAGCTTCAGTGAATCCCATTGAAAATTTGAAGACTCCACCAATGTTCTACTCCACTGAATCCAGAGCTGGATCCATATTAAATTCCAAAGGAAAATGTGCCAGAAAGCTGATCAAAGATTGAAACAACTCCTCCATAATTAGAAGACCAAACTGGTTCTGTGACAGAAAACCTCTCCACTGGTTCTGTGACAGAAAATCTCTCCACTGTACCTGTGAGAAATTGGCCCAGAAAAACTGCGAAATGCTGTTCCAACACTGTCTAAATTCAGATCCAACAATAATTCTGAGAATGCCATTCCACTGATAGGACCACCTGAATATTTCCAAGCCAATTGCATATATGAAGAATCCATTCTTCTTCCCTGGGAGAAGTAGATTCCCTGAATAAATCTTGTAATTGCTCCATCCCAAAGAGATCCAAGCACTCTGTAGAAAACCATCAATAAGAGCTCCTGAAATCTGAAGTGTCTCTTCCTTGAGAAATGGAAAAGGACAGTCCAGTGGCAACAGATTCCTGCTAAACTTAGTTCCAGCTAAATCCAAACAGACCACAGCAAATAGAATCACAAGCATATATTTGTATTTTGCAATGCTGTGCAAGTACCATCCAAAAACCTGATCATAGAACTGGAGATTAATTGAAGAACCAGGATATGAATTCCAACTAACCAATCTAAAACCATCCAATGTTTCTGAAGGCCGAATCTGTCCAATAAAACCACTGATGCTAACAGTTGAAATAACAGATCTCATTTCAAAATTCAGAAGTGGGGTCAATTCCAAACAGACAGATTTTCAAATCTATCATTGTCCAAATCAACAAATCAAAATCTAATATTAGGGACACCAGCTTTATCAAGAAGCAAACTCCCCTTGACTGCCAAAGGGAGAGAATTGACATTCAGAAAAACTTCAGATAATTTAGAAGTGCAAGCATTATTAGCTAATTGATCTGCCACCTTGTTACATTCTCTAACAGTATGAACAAATTCGAGAGACATCAACTCTTTGACTTGAAGGTAATCATTCCACCAAGGAAACAATTGCCAAGGAATATCAAGAGGAGGAATTGAGCAGATGAGCACTAACAGCTGACAGTCCATTTCTACTAAAAGATCAGTTTGGCCATGAGAAAGACAAAGGTGAAGACCATGAATTAAAGCTCTAAACTCAGCCACTAGACTGGAGCAATGTCCCAAGTATACAGAGCCAGCTATAACAAAGGAGCCTTGATGGTTTCTTAAGACTGCAGCACCAGCAGATTCTCCAGGATTTCCTCTAGAACATCCATCAGTGTTTAATTTATGTAATCCCAAATGTGGCTTCTGCCATCTGACAATTTTTGGAATTTTAGGTGAACATTGATCAATCAACCCCATTTTTGATAGAGTAAGAGCTTGCAGAGCTGTGGATGGGCTTTTGGGGTGATAATGCATACAAATAGCTCTAACCTCAGATTGAATCTGAACAAGTATGGCCCTCATAGATGTTCTTACATTTCTGAACTTAGCTGCACATCTATCCTTCCATAATTCCCAAGCAGTTACACAGGGAATGACAGCCATACAAAAAGAGTACAGAGATGAATTAGTAGCCTCAGCCCAAAATAATGAAAAATTATTTTCAATTGACTGAAATTGACTATTAAGGCCAAAAAGTCTTCTGAAGAACTGCCACAATATGTTGCTTTTTCACTTTTGATAATAACATGGGTGGAAGATTCACACTTGTTTAATTTGCAGCAGACACACTTGGAAGCAAGAGGAACACCTAGTCTTTGCACATCAAAATCAAAAGGTACTTTCCCAAGCATCAATCTATATATAAAAATGGAAATTTTCTTAGGAATAAACGCATGCCATAGCCATTTGGTGAATTGCATTTTGTCATTGTGAACCCTGACTGTATTCCAAGCAGATTTAGTAGAGAATACCCCATGGGAATCTGGTTTCCAAATTATCTTGTCTGAATACTTATCCATCACTTTGAATCCCTCAGAAAACTGAATTAGGTCCTGGGAGATATCCTCAGGAAGTTGACTAAATATTTGAGTCCCTTGCATAATGAAGTCTTGCACTAACCAGTCCCTAGCAGAACCAATACTGATCCATTGATCACCAGTAAGAAAATCTCTTAGGGACCCAAACCCTGTCCAATTATCATGCCAAAAGGAAAAATTGCCCTCTCCTGCCAAGCAAAAGCTGTTCTCCTTTAACCAAAATCTACATAGAAGCAATTTCCTCCAGGAAGGAGAACCAGTAATTGGACAGTGAAAAAAATGATGTTGAGACAAATAGCAGTGATTAATATACCAACTCCAAACTCCCTTTTTGGTATAGACCTTCCAGCAAAGTTTTAGTTTTAAAGCCAACTGAATATCAAATATAGATCTAATGCCAATTCCCCCTTCAGAAACAGGTCTAGTGAGATTGGCCCAGGCAATCCAGTGGCGCCTCTTGCCTACTTCTGATTCACCCCAGAAGAAATTGGCTATGAGCCTTTCAATATCTTGAATAACACTTTTAGGAGGAGTAACTGCAGAGAGAATGTGTATAGGAATGCTAGACAGAACATGCTTTATCAAAATTAATCTGCCTCCTTGAGAGAGAAGCTTATTCTTCCAGATTGAGATCATATTCCTTAATTTATCCAAAATAGGCTGAAAGTATGATCTTCTAGCAGCACCTTTGAATAAAGGTGCTCCAAGGTAGATGATAGGAAACTTCTTGTGAGGGATATTCAGAATTGATTTTACCTGATTTATCTTTTGAGTGATTGTAGTATCAGCCATATAGAAAGCTCTTGGCTAGGTTGATTTTTTGACCAGAATAAATTTCATACAGGTTCAGAAAAGCCATCATCCTTCTTAGAGATCCTTGAGAACCATTAGTAAAAATTACTGTGTCATCTGCAAATAAAAGATGGGAGACAATTGGACCTTCCCTGGCAGTAGCAAAGGGAGTAATGATCTTTTTACAAAATAGATCCTGGAGACCTCTGCTCAGGGCTTCTTCAGCTAGAATAAACAGGCTAGGGGCTAAAGGATCCCCTTGTCGAAGACCCCTAGATGAAGGGAAAAACCCCCAAGGTTACCATTAAATATCACAGAAAACCAACACTTGGTAAAAAGACCTTTGATAAGATTGATCCATGTCTGAGAAAAACCAAACTTGCTGAGAATGTCAAACAAGAAGCCCCATTCCAACCGATCATAGGCTTTCATCATATCCAATTTTATAATAACATTTTGACCCCTAACCTTGTGGGAAATGTTATGAACCAATTCCTGGGCCAGACATATGTTGTCAGTAATGTCTCTTCCTTTAGTAAAAGCTCCTTGAAAAGGTGAGATCAGCTTTGGGAGAATAGAGGCTAGCCTTCTGCAAAATATAAGGGAGATGATTTTATAGGCAAAATTGCAAAGGCTAATGGGTCTGAATTCCTTCATACTGGCAGGAGAAGGACCTTTAGGAATCAAAACAATATGAGTTGCCATAAGAGCCCTGGGGAGAATAGCTGTTTCAAAAAACTCCTGAACAGCAGCATGTACATCAACAGAAATTATTGACCAGCAAGCAGTGAAAAAGTGACCAGAGAATCCATCTGGTCCAGGAGCACTGTCTGGGCAGAGGTTAAAAACTGCCTCCTTCACTTCTTCCATAGTGGGAGTAGCAGTGAGCATATAAAATAGAGAACGTCATCAGAGCACCTTTAGATTAGCTTAATGTGTTGATAATTCCACTGCCATCCTATGTGATGAAAATCAGAAGATGATTACTTCATCTTCTGATTTTTAGTTGCCAATGGATGCAAATAATTATGGCACAGCTGCATAGAGTTCTGGATTCCATTACATCTTCAGTAATTTTTTGAATGTTATTCAAGGCATCAAAGTTTATATAATATCCACCATATTCAGGGATTTGCCATCAAATTTTTAGTGGCATCAGATAGGTAGAAAAGACATCATATCTTCATTTTTTTTCTGACATCTAAGTGGTCTTTTTTATTTAGAAAACTGAAATATCATCAATGCAATGTAGCCTGAAAAAATATATGTATATGCACTTGATTATTGAAGAGTTGATTCATATGATTTGTCTTCCTTTAGATTGAAGCATGCACCTATGTGATTAAAACAGAGAACGTCATCAGAGCACCTTTAGATTAGCTTAATGTGTTGATAATCCCACTGTCATCCTATGTGATAATCATCTTCTGTTTTTAGTTGCCAATGGATGCAAATAATTATGGCACAGCTGCACAGGGTTCTGGATTTCACAAAACAAAAACAAAAAAGAATAAGAAGATAACTGAACAGCAAACCTAGCTTTTTCATTAGTGTATATAGAGGGGAGGATTGATAAACTGCACTTTCCAGAAGGAAAGTTCTAAGGAAACATATATCTTGTGTGATTGATTATGGAAATGTTGATTTATATGATCTGTCTTCCTAAATTCAGACTTTTTTTTTCTCTTTCAGGCAGTTGGTTTGGAGCTTATAGGGTTCTTATCCATTTTTCATTCAGAAAACTGTAAGTAGGCATATACACATTTTATAATGCGATTGTCTGAAAGATATTCTGATGGTCTGTTTATTCATAGGGTTGGCATAAGAGATAAATTACTTTTTTCTGATTACTATTTTTTTAGATTGATGGTTTTCTAGGGCTAGATTTTTAATAATCGTGCTTTCAGATTCTCTTTTATTTTTTTCCTTCCTTATGTTTAAAAAGTGCTCAGAGAATATCTAATTATTTTATTTTATTCGTTTACGAGACAAAAATTTCCAACTCTTTCTTAACTCTCATTACCAGTCAGTGGATATCTTATTTTATATATATCTGACAGTTTCTATTTCATAATAGCACTGTCAAATAACTATTGATCATTGAATGTTCATTTATATTATCTGTCTTCCTAAATTCAGACTTTTTTTCTCTTTCAGCAGTTGGTTTTGAGCTTATAGGTTTCTCATCCATTTTACATTCAGAAAACTGTAAGTAGGCATATACATATTTTATAATGAGATTGTCTGTAAGATATTCTTATGGCTCTGTTTATATTCATAGGGTTGGCATAAGAGATAAATTACTCACCATGATCTGCCTAATGTCCATTTAAAATCTCTAATTTCCATTGTACAAGGCTAATTGATCCTCTACTCTTTTGCTTATTTGAACATGGGTTAGAGTCCATTCACTGAGTGACTTCTAACCATTGGGAAATTCACATGGGATAAGGCAAACAGTATGTAATCTAGAACCCTCTATCTGGCATTTGTAATTAAGCACAATTTGATTTTTATTTCACTACCTCCACACTCTCTGTGCACTAAAACCAGAAATCCTCAATTTTCTTTAGTATATGTTTTTTTATTTTACTCATTAGTGCCTGTCATCTTCTTTAGTATATGCAGCTCTAATGTCCATTGTAACATCTCTAATTTCCATTGTACAAGGTTTCTTGGTCCTCTACTCTACTCAATATAATGCATGCAGAATATAGTATAACTAAAGAAGAAGGGTTCCAAAGAACAATTTACGGTTGATATGAAGCAGTTGTCAGAGATGTTCATTGAGAGGTTCAAATCTGTCATAAATATCATAAAAAATCTCATCGATCGGGCCCAGAAGATCAATTCCAGGCTTCATTCTCTTTCAGGATTATTGGTCTCAGCTTCAGCTGACACAAACGCTATGAACTTCCCTTTGGGGCAACATTGTGAGTATAGGAGCAGCAGAATAGATACCTATGAAGAAATGGAAAATGGGCAAACTTAGCAACCGCTCTAGGCAGAATGATCACAGGATGTCAGCTATAAAGCCCCCAAAGAGGAAATGTGTATTAGTGACATAAAAATTCAGTTATAGACCACAACTCACATGTCTGATCTGCGTCCAAGTTGCTTCTGAGGCAGTATAACCTGAACTGAGTGAGATTCATCGGTGTTTGGAATTGGATGACTCATAATAACAATTGCCCTTGCAACTTTTCCAATCCTCCGAACCTGTAATAGTTAACAAAAGACTATCAGCATCTCTGAGCTTGCAAACTCCTCTTAGAGAGGATCTTGCAGGAACATGCACCTTATCATGAAAATAATAATATTGTAAAAACAGAAACTCCACGGAAAATTAAAAAAAAAAGAGTTAGCCTGCAAGATTTCTGCAGTCGTTCAATTGGATCAATAAGAAAATCAGTAGTCATACCTTGTTTGGTAAGTAGGATGGATCACAGACATGTTTGTTTATTATGCCTTGTTTATATGTATTGTACTTCTTACTTTAATGCATTCCTTTACATGTATGTGTGAATTTAGTTTATTATTGCCTTGTTTATATGTATGGTATTGTTTTTTTTCTTATCTTATCATATTTATGGGTTTATTATTGCACTTGTTTATATGTATGCTTTATCAGCGGTGTCACAGTTGTTGAACTTGAAATCTGAATTTCATATTTCTGAGAATTGCTTTGATCGTCTCCTCCTCATCATCAAGAGCATGTTACCTCCAGATGAAAAGCTGCCTCCAAATTTTTATCGTGCCAAGAAGATGGTGAATGATTTAGGACTTGGATATGTGAAAATAGATGCATGTCCTAATCATTGTATGTTGTATGACAAAGAGAATGCAGATATGGTATCCTGTTCAGTTTGCCGTCATGATAGATTTAAACCTAAAAGAGGGGTCAATTCTAGGGGAAAGGATATACCTTATGCGTCATTGCGATATTTCCCCCTTACACCCAGGCTGCAGCGGATATATATGTCTTCAAAGACAGCTGGACATATGAGGTGGCATGCAGAAAGAGTACGTCGAGACATGGATATTATGACTCATCCTGCAGATGGCGAAGCTTGGATTCATTTCAACGATGTTTATCCTATCTTCTCAAGGGAGTCACGTAATGTGAGGCTTGGTTTATGCACTGACGGATTTAATCCATTTGGAGGTTCAGTGGCTTCCTACTCCAGCTGGCCAGTGTTCGTGACACCATACAACCTTCCTCCAAGCATGTGCATGAAGCGAGAGAATTTGTTCCTGTCCTTATTGATTCCTGGTCCGAAAAGTCCTACAAAAAATATAGACATCTATCTAAGACCGTTGATTGATGAATTGAAATTATTATGGACTGAGGGGGTCAATACTTATGATGCATCTAGAAAGCAAAATTTCACCATGAGGGCGGCATTGATGTGGACTATAAGTGATTTTCCTGCATATGGAATGCTATCTGGTTGGAGTACACATGGGAGGCTAGCATGTCCGTATTGTATGGATAATACCAAATCGTTTGTACTTAACATGGTGGGAAGTCCTGCTGGTTTGATTGCCATCGTCAGTTTTTACCAGCTGATCACCCTTTTAGAAGACAAAAAGATGCATTCCTAAAGAACAGAAAGGAACGAGATGAAGTTATATTCGAGAGGTTGTCCGGTCATGATATGGCAGCACATGTTGAAAATTTGCCAGATATCACACAACAGATGGGCAGTACCCGACACCTTTCAGGTTTTGGGAAGGAGCACAACTGGGTGAAGAAAAGCATTTTCTGGGAGCTACCTTATTGGTCGACTCTTCTCGTGCGGCACAATCTAGACGTGATGCATATCGAGAAAAATGTCTTTGATAATGTATTCAACACAGTTATGGATATCAAAGGTAAAACAAAGGACAATGTGAATGCACGCTTGGACTTGTCCATGCTCTGTAAACGTCCAGAGTTAGAAATTGTTGAAGTAAATGGGAAATCAAGTAAACCAAAAGCAGTTTATTTGCTTGGAGGAGGACAAGTAAAGCAAGTGTGTCAGTGGCTGAAACAACTGAGATTTCCTGACGGTTATGTGTCAAATATTGCTCGTTCTGTCAACGTCAGTGAGGGAAAGATATATGGAATGAAGAGTCACGACTGCCATGTATTCATGCAAAGGTTGCTACCTATTGCATTTCGTGACATCTTGCCGAAGCAACTATGGGGAGCGTTATCTGAGTTGAGTCGATTTTTCACGATTCTATCTGCATCAGAACTCAGGCTTCAGGATGTGCAAACTATCGAACAGAATGTGGTCACCACTGTATGCAAGTTGGAGAAGATATTTCCACCTGGTTTCTTCGATTCAATGGAGCATTTACTCGTACATCTACCATATGAAGCAAAGGTCGGAGGGCCAGTACAATATAGATGGATGTATCCATTTGAGAGGTATATGCAAATATGAACTATTTCCTTCGTACGATTGCACCTTACGTAAGTGACCACATTTCTAATTGTCTCTTACATTGTGGATGTAGGTGTATGCATGACCTTAAAATGAAAGTCCGAAATAAAGCAAAAGTGGAGGGTTCTATTGCTGAGGCATACATTATGGAGGAAATTCTAACTTTTGTGCAATGTACTTTGAAGCAGACATTCAAACTCGTCGGACACAACCTCCACGTAATGATGATGGGGGGGAATCTGTCGGTTCAAATCGACTCTCAATATTTACTCATCTTGGACGTGCCTTCGGACGTTCTTCAACTCGAATGCTGGATGACAGAGAGTTATGTGCCAGAGAGATATATTCTTTTAAATTGTTCTGAGCTAGAATGTTATGTTGAGTAAGTACTAATCTCACAATTTAAATTTATATGTAAGTTTTTTGCCTTTATTCTACCTATTCAATGTGATCTGCTATTCATATTGCAGACAATTTGATTCAGAATTAGTACAAAAAAATCCACAACTCACTGATTTTGAGGTTGAAAAAGAACGAGAGAAGTCATTGGCCTTATGGCTAAGAAACGCGTAAGTGTACACCGTCAAAGAGTATTCAACAAAATTCATTTCATTTTATAACTAGCCTTTTCTACACGCAGGTGCAAGAAGGTTTAATTACTGATGAAAGAGTTCGTCAGGTAGCCTACGGCCCATCCAAAATTGCACAGAATTATCCTGGATTTATTGTCAATGGGTATAGGTTTCATACGAAAGACTATGGGCAGAATAAATCTACCATGAACAGTGGCGTATGCGTAAAAGGAAGTACATATAATGAAAGTGAGTATGACTACTATGGTATTGTAGAGGAGATCCTACAATTGCAATATCTAGGACAAGACAATCATATATTCTTGTTCAAGTGTCATTGGTTTGATCCGAATTCCATTCGAAATGACACAACACATGGGATTGTCGAGCTTAAACATAAGTCAAAATTGAATACTTATGAGCCATTCATCTTAGCCACACAAGCCCAGCAAGTGTATTATACAAGCTATCCTTCATGTACAAACAAAGAACGAAATGATTGGTGGGTAGTTTGCAGAGTTAAGTCAAGACTATTCTCTGATTATGAATTGGACATGACTGATCAGACAGCTGAAGAGATCAACGTAGAATTCTTTCAAGAAGACTTTGTTGAAGATGTAGAGTTGACAACTCATATTGGAGAAGACGAATCCGAAGCACCAATGTCCTTGTCTCACGGAAATGAGGTCGAAGAAGTCGATCCACGTGAGATGAAAGACAGTAGTGCTCGTCGTACAGATATTGAATATGAAAGTTCTGGTGAGGAAGAGGAATATACCAGTGATGAATGTGAAGATGATGATGAAGATGGGGTTGAATTAGACATATCGTCATCATCTGAGGAGGAAATGGATATCAATTAAACTATGGTAGAATTTTTTCATACTTGTAGAGTATATTTAAAGCAGCTCACTTTCAATATAAGCAATTGACTAGTAAACATTATGATTTATGTTCTCTATGAAGATACTGGTAGCAGTTCTAGGAGGGGCATTCGTGGGAGGGCTTTGTTCCCCGCATCTGGTATGTATATTTTCTAATAACGTCATCAGCGTGTATTTTTCTCTGTATATTATTTATGTGTACTTGTGTAGTGTTAATGCCATTAAAATTGTTACAGTTTCTGCTTCTCCTTCGAGTGAGCGGACACCTCCTCTACCTAGCGGACTAGGTATGTATATTTCATTTTCAAGTATTTTTTTAGTCATTATTTACACATATTATTAATGTTATTAGAATTGTTCCAGTTGCTGGTCCTTCTTCTGCATCTCCTAGCGTGCCTACAGGTATGTATATTTCAATTTCCAAGTATTTTTGTAGTAAATTTATATATATTATTAATGTTATTAGAATTGCTACAGTTGCTGGTCCTTCTTCTGCATCTCCTACCGTGCCTGCAGGTATGTATATTTCAATTTCCAAGTATTTTTGTAGTAATTATTATATATATTATTAATGTTATTAGAATTGCTACAGTTTCTAGTTCTTCTGCTCCTACCGTGCCTGCAGGTATGTATATTTACAAATGTACTTTTATTGTGCATTCATCTTCCTCATTACTTATGCGTTCTATTCTAGTTACAGCTGTTGGTGCATCCTCCGAGTCTCTCCTGTAGTAGCTGGTATGTATATGTAAAGTTATACTTTAATGTATGCATTAATTCTGATGCCATTAAAATGTCACATGCTCAGGTCACTCTACACATTCTCCAGATGCACCAGTAGATTTGTATATTTAACTGTTAGGGTATTTTTGTAGTCATTATTTAGTATTTTTGTACATTACTCATGTTGTTCATCATTATTTTCCAGGTTCGGTGCCAGAGGATGCTGGTAGTCTGCAGGAGGGCAGAGGTAGTTTTTATGAGAGCACTCTGCGGGAGGTCTGGATTAATGGGTACGTAATCAACAAGTATGTATTTCTTATGGGCAATGAAGTGAATTTAGTTCAGAAATTGACATTATGCAGTTACATCATTGCAGTGATAAAATAGAGCCTACTCAAGCATCTCAATTCATCACAAGAACGTTACAAGCACATTTTCCTGGGCCAATTCATAGATTCAATGATTTTCCGATGGAGGTCCAGGAGCACTTGTATCAGATGTTCATGGTATGTAATTTCGTATTGTAATTTAATTCTTATCGTATTCATACATGCAGTTCACTAACTCTTATGTATATAGAGCCAGCATCGATTCACGAGTCGTACGGACGAGGCGCGGTCTCGATTTGTATGGACGATGACCGCAAGATCAAATTTCAAGCATTTGATGTATAACGTGAGAAAAAATGCAGAGAAACATTCTCAGAGTGCAGATCCGACTCTTTGGAGGGAGCGGGCGCCCAGTTGGATGAGGGGAGAATATTGGGAAACTCTTTGCAACATCTGGGCTGCAGAGAGATGGCAACAAACATCCTCAATAATGAAAGTTAATCGGGCTGCGAATCCAGAAGCAAACATGCATACTGGTGGGTCTGTCTCTTTTGCGACCCATCAGCCAGATTGGTAAGTAATTTGTCCATTTCTGGTCTCTTTTATTTATAAAGGTACTCATTTATGTCATGTTTTTTCTGTGAAATAGGAGAAGGAGCTAAAAAGGCAGCCGACATTTTCCGAGGTGTTCGATAGAACACACAAGAAAAAAGGAACGGATGCATACATTAGCGATAGAGCCCGAGTGGTTGCAGTAAGTATTTAGAAGATATTCACTATTTAATTTTTCACATTAATATGAATATTAACTACTATTGTTTTTTCTGGTTTCTTGCAGGAGTCATACAGCCAACAAATGACAGAGAAGTACGTCGGGGGGACGAGCAGCCGCCGTTAGATCCTGAGGTATGGGTTGCGGCATCTGGGGCCCCAAAGAAAGGCCATGTGTATGGTTTTGGGCACAGCATCGACACGAGCCGGGTGTTATCTGGAGGATCCAGCTCAGGGTCACAGACCAGTGCATTCCACGCAGGAGTTGGTACTCCAGGTACTTCTCCAGGACAGCTGATGGGCTTCATTGACAGTAGGATATCGGGCTTAGAGTCTCGTCTGACGGATTCGATGGAGACTCGTCTAGCCAGATGCAGATGCAGGTGACCGATGCACTACAGGCCCAGCTCTCCCAGTCCCTCTCCCAGGTTATCTCCCAGGCCTTCTCCCAGATCAACATTCCTCCTCCACAGGCAGCACCTCCTCCACAGGCAGCACCGTCGACATCAGCACACGCCCCTCACGTGAGTAAATTTATTTTATTTCAGAGGTTTAATTTTAACAGTTAACTTAGTTTAACTTTAATTGGGTTGATCGACACACAATTTCTTGTTAAGCGAGTTAGGTTAGTTAAAAAGGGAGAACTTAGGTAGGTTTGGGGGTTCAAAATTAGAAATACTCATCCGATTGGCCTCCGGTTTGTTCCAGCACGATCGGGCCGATGAGTGTGACTTGTGGAAACTGAGGACTCAATTCGGACTCCCGATTTGACCTCGACGCTCCAAGTCGTCTTAACCAAGTTAGTTTAGTTAAAAAATGAAAAACTTCGATTTGAGGGACCAAAATTAGAAATACTCTTCCGATTGGCCTCCGGTTTGTTCCAGCACGGTCGGGTCGATGAGTGTGACTTGTGGAAACTGGAGTTCAATTCGGACTCCCGGTTTGACCTCGACGCTCCAAGTCGTCTTAACCATGTTAGTTTAGTTAAAAAATGAAAAACTTCGATTTGAGGGACCAAAATTAGAAATACTCATCCGATTGGCCTCCGGTTTGTTCCAGCACGGTCGGGCCGATGAGTGTGACTGTGTGGAAACTGACGGACTTCAATTCGGACTCCCGATTTGACCTCGACGCTCTAAGTCGTCTTAACCAAGTTAGTTAGTTAAAAAATGAAAAACTTCGGTTTCAGGGTCCAAAATTAGAAGTACTCATCCGATTGGCTCCGATTTGTTCCAGCACGGTCGGGCCGATGAGTGTGACTTGTGGAAACTGACGGAGTTCAATTCGGACTCCCGGTTTGACCTCGACGCTCCAAGTCGTTAACCAAGTTAGTTTAGTTAAAAAATGAAAAATTTCGGTTTGAGGGACCAAAATTAGAAATACTCATCCGATTGGCCTCCGGTTTGTTCCAGCACGGTCGAGCCGATGAGTGTGACTTGTGGAAACTAACGGAGTTCAAATCGGACTCCCGGTTTGACCTCGACGCTCCAAGTCGTCTTAACCAAGTTAGTTTAATTAAAAAATGAAAAACTTCGGTTTGAGGGACCAAATTTAGAAATACTCATCCGATTGGCCTCCGGTGTTCCAGCACGGTCGGGCCGATGAGTGTGACTTGTGGAAACTGACGAGTTCAATTCGGACTTCCGGTTTGACCTCGACGCTCCAAGTCGTCTTAACCAAGTTAGTTTAGTTAAAAAATGAAAAAGTTCGGTTTGAGGGTCCAATGTTAGAAATACTCTTCCGATGGCCTCCGATTTGTTTCAGCACGGTCGGGTCGATGAGTGTGACTTATGGAAACTGACGGAGTTCAATTCGGACTCCCGGTTTGACTGTGACGCTCCAAGTCGTCTTAACCATGTTAGTTTAGTTAAAAAATGAAAAACTTCGGTTTGAGGGACCAAAATTAGAAATACTCATCCGATTGGCCTCCGGTTTGTTCCAGCACGGTCGGCCGATGAGTGTGACTTGTGGAAACTGACGGACTTCAATTCTGACTCCCCGATGACCTCGACGCTCCAAGTCGTCTTAACCAAGTTAGTTTAGTTAAAAAATGAAAAACTTCGATTTGAGGGACCAAAATTAGAAATACTCATCCGATTGGCCTCCGGTTTGTTCCAGCACGGTCGGGTCGATGAGTGTGACTTGTGGAAACTGACGGAGTTCAATTCGGACTCCCGGTTTGACCTCGACGCTCCAAGTCGTCTTAACCATGTTAGTTTGGTTAAAAAATGAAAAACTTCGATTTGAGGGACCAAAATTAGAAATACTCATCCGATTGGCCTCCGGTTTGTTCCAGCACGGTTGGGCCGATGAGTGTGACTTGTGGAAACTGACGGACTTCAATTCGGACTCCCGATTTGACCTCGACGCTCTAAGTCGTCTTAACCAAGTTAGTTTAGTTAAAAAATGAAAAACTTCGGTTTCAGGGTCCAAAATTAGAAATACTCATCCGATTGGCCTCCGATTTGTTCCAGCACGGTCGGGTCGATGAGTGTGACTTATGGAAACTGACGGAGTTCAATTCGGACTCCCGGTTTGACCTCGACGCTCCAAGTCGTCTTAACCATGTTAGTTTAGTTAAAAAATGAAAAATTTCGGTTTCAGGGACCAAAATTAGAAATACTCATCCGATTGGCCTCCGGTTTGTTCCAGCACGGTCGGGCCGATGAGTGTGACTTGTGGAAACTGACATAGTTCAATTCGGACTCCCGGTTTGACCGCGACGCTCCAAGTCGTCTTAACCAAGTTAGTTTAGTTAAAAAATGAAAAACTTCGGTTTCAGGGTCCAAATTTAGAAATACTCATCCGATTGGCCTCCGATTTGTTCCAGCACGGTCGGGCCGATGAGTGTGACTTGTGGAAACTGACGGAGTTCAATTCGGACTCCCGGTTTGACCTCGACGCTCCAAGTCGTCTTAACCAAGTTAGTTTAGTTAAAAAATGAAAAATTTCGATTTCAGGGACCAAAATTAGAAATACTCATCCGATTGGCCTTCATTGCTTATAGTTTTATTTAATTTATACTTCTAAAATAAGTTATTGCTTATAATAGTATTTAATTTTAACTTATTATGTTATATATATATTGTAGGTTCCTTCATCGGTGGAGTGGGAGGACACGAGGATGAAGACGAAGACGAAGACGAGGCATCATGATTTTCATTTCATTGTTATTATTATTGTAGACATTTTTATTATTGTTGTTGGCATTATATTATTCTGATGTTGTGGATATTTTTATTGTTATTGTGGACATTTTATTATTCTGATGTTGTGGACATTTTATTATTGTTGTGTTGTGGATATTTTTATTATTGTTGATGTTGTCGACATTTTATTATTATTTTGTTGTAGATATTTTTATTATTTTTGTGTTGTAGATATTTTTATGGTGGACAATTATTATTGTTGTGGATATTATTTATTTTATTTAAGCAGGTTATTTTCCTAAAAATATATATGTTTTAAAAAAAATATTTAAAAAATAGAGACCGATTAGGGACCGAAATAAATCGGTCCCTATTCGGTCCCTAAAATTAGGGACCGAATAATTCAATCCCTATTCGGTCCCTATTTTAGGGACCGAATGGGGACTGTATAAATCGGTCCCTATATAGGGACCGAAATAAATCGGTCGCTATTCGGTCCCTATTTTAGGGACCGAATTAGGACTGATAATTCGGTCCCTATTTTAGGGACCGAAATAAATCGGTCCCTATTGTAGGGACCGAACTAGGACTGATAAATTCGGTCCCTAAATAGGGACCGATCTTATTCGGTCCCTATTCGGTCCTATTTAGTGACCGAATAGGGACCGAATTTAGTCGGTCACAGATTTGTGACCAGAATTTTTTGACCGACATATTCGGTCACTATTCGGTCCGTATTCGGTCTCTGAGATGTTTAGGGACCGAATAGAGACCGAATAGAGACCGAATATTTCGGTCTCTATTTCCGATTTTTCTTGTAGTGACTCGAGCAGGTGGAAACGACGATGGAGATCGGGCTTCCCCTCGTGAGGAAGCAGAAGCTATGAGGAAGAGCAGAAGCAGAAACTGCGAGAAAGAGGACTTGAGAAAGTGGATCTGGCGATGGAGATTGGGCTTCCCCTCGTGAGGAAGCAGAAGCAGCCAGGAAGAGCCGGAGCAGGAAGTGATCCCCAAGAGCCATGTTCATTTGATGAAAATGGAAGGTGAAGGATTACCGGCCCTTCAGCTTCTCTTCTCTCCAGGAACTGAAACGGCAGGACGGACGAAGATTGAAAAGGGCGCTGATGGAGGAGAGATAGAGAGAGAGAAAGGGGAGGAAGGCCACTTCTCGGAGATAAAAAGTGAAGAGTCTTATATTAATGCCACGTGTCCTGAGTTTAGTTTGGGCGGGATACAGGGAACTTTGTTTTAGTAGTATAGTATAGATTTGTATGAGGAGTGGTGGCTAATGACCCAATTTAAATCTTCGTCTTCATCTTATCTGTAAAAAATAAAAATAAAATAATTTACGTATTTTGTCAGACCTCCTGACTTGTATTGTATTATCTTAAGTGATTATATTCATTTCGAGCTTAAACAATTTTAATTTATTCTGTTTAAGTTGAATATATATATATATATACATATATATTTCTGAAATAATATGTTGTACTAGGCATAAAAGATTGACTAAGCGAGTTCCCATTGGTTGGTTGCGATCTCAGCTCAGCTGACCTCTCAAACTACTTGACCTGACGTAGTCGACTCAGGCAGGCTAGACCGCCCTTTGTACATCTTTTGAGCCGACAACTTCAGCTCGATCAAGGATGAGGTTTACCCAACTAAGCTATAACCGGAGCAGAGGACAACATGTTTGTGGGATTTTCGGGATGTGGCTCACGTAACGGCTGAGGCGTTAACCTCTAAGGTAATAGTTGCGCGTCATGTGCTCGGTAACAATAATCATTAAGATCATGATTTTCATGATCTGGCGTGACGGTTAAGACAATGACTAGGAGACAGTTATGACGACGTGATGCGAAGATTACGGATTCGTCCAACGATTACCTTGGGTAACTAACTCCTATATAAGAGGTAGACATTACACATGTACATGTACATTGTTTTGTTTTTAGGTTAGGTCATTCTTTTCGACTAGCGACAAATTTAGATGTCAAAGTGTCTTTCCATTGAGACCTCTCAATGAACTTTGCAAGTCACCGGTTATCAAAGTCGAGAATTCGAAGAATGCATCTTTCGTTTGCTAAGTAGATCTGGACCCAATCAACTTGACTTGGGGACTGTTTGGGAGAGCTTTTAAAAATCTAAAATTTAAAACATTGGATGTTTCTGCAAAAGCCGCAAGGACAGTTGATTTGGGCATCGTCGAACGTGCCCAAAATGATGTAACCCTTTTTTATCGTCCCCCGCACCCCTAACAAATTTCAACTTTTAAAAAAATGTTAAAAAAAATATTGTTGCCTAAACACCCCGCCAATCGTTGCCTCTTCTAAAATCTGTGAAAAAGCGGCCGCTTTTGCGCAGCGAGAAGAGAGAGAAGATGCTCTCTCTCTCTCTCTCTCTCTCTCTCTCTCTCCTCTCTCCTCTCTCTCTCTCGGCAAAAATCTACCAACACGCAAACCAAAATTGTGCTTAAACGTTTGGAAACAATGTCATTTTGGTCAGAGTTTTTGTAGGTGAAATCTATCTCGCCCGTGGTTCCAAATAGTGCCTTGGTCATCTCGACTTAAATACCTCACCTCGACCACCTCAACTTGAGTCGACCTTAATTACTAACCATAACAATTAACAAAAATTATTGTTGTGTCGGTGTATTTTTAGAGAAATGGATCTTATACAACACAGTGAAATCTCTCAACCACAATCGTAGGAGTTTGAAACGTCATGATGCTAACACGAATCTCGCATAGTAGTACTTGGGGGGGGGGGGGGGGGGGGGGGGGGGGGCGTTGGGCAACAACTATATATTTTTGATGAGAAAGGTTTAATGCACTTTCATATTGCACTTAAGTACAATATGATTAGACACTAAATTTATGTGGCACTCATAGTTAGGTAATTTAAGTTCCTACTTTATCACTCCCCATGTGAGAGGTGCCACTTGGAATTAGTGCCTAGTCATTTTACACTTAAGTGTAATAAAAAATACACTAAATCTTTCTCATTTCTGATGCGGTTGTCATCAGATTGCACACTCCTGTTGATCAAAATTAATCGATTATCCTATTTAGTAGCGTATTATATAACTGATTAATTCATATGTGTACGTATTATAAAGTATGGACATTATAGACGCGATATATAAATAAATTATGAGAAATCCTACGACCTACGAGGCTACGACGAAGGGAGGCAATGACACAGGATGATGGCGGCTGGCAGCCACCTAAAGATGATCATTGTTTGGTAATTGACGGTGGGTAGGTACCAACTACGATGAAAGACCACATGATCGACTTGTTTGTTTGTCAAGTTAGATGTTAAGAATGATCCCGATCAATAGATGAAATGAACAGTTGAATTCACCCCCATCAAATATTATTGGTCTATCAGTAGAGGGAGAATTTAATATATTCGAACATTTATTTTAATATCTTAAAATTTTAATTTTAATTCATGTCAATAATAGTTTTAATTCGACTATCACACACACTTTAACAACGGTAACTTTTGAATATCTTGTCCGTTTTTATTAATGGGCCGAATTTCTCGAAATAGGCATGTACTTTTTAAATCCTAAGATTTTGCCCAAAATCCAAGCAAAAGTGTTAATGGGTAAATTAAAAACCCCGCAATTTTAAATCCTCGTTCAGGGGCCAAAAGCCAAACCAAACAGCTCATAAATAGTCCGTCTACAAGTTTCCCATCCAGCAAACTAGGGAGAAAATAGTAAGACAAGAGAAACCCACCGGCCGCCCTTACTGGTAGGGGTGTTGGTCCGGCTCGTTTATTTAATTAACGAGTCGAATTGAACAGAAAAAAAAATACGATTCATAAACGAGCCGAGTCTGAATACATGTGAGCTCGGCTCGATTATACTCGTGAACAGCTCGTTTAAGAGCTCATTAAGAGTTCGATTAAATACTCGTTAAGAGCTTGTCTAAGAACTCGTTAACACTTCGTTTAAATATTTTTTTAAATATAATAAGTATATATTGATATAAAAATATTTATTTATTTTTATATAGTTATTATTACAATATAAAATATTTATGAGGGCTTAAATGTCATAGACTAAATCCACAGTGTATATACACAAATTATGCAAATAAGGGTATATACACAAATCATGTAAATAGGGGCATAAACACAAAATTTAGTGTTGCAAGGTCCACCAACATATCAAGCATCTTCTTCCTCCCAAGACCGACCTGCGCAGTAGGTGAGCCCCCCGATGGGGCCGAGGGACACGTTGTCGGTCACTGGCATCTCTGGCGACCACTGTAGACCATCCGTTAGTGACAGACGGTGCTCTCGGCGGCCGTAGTACTGTCACTGACGGTGCAGAAAGGGGGCTCTGGACGATGTGTGAATGAGAGTTGTAGCACCGCCCCTACCTTATCGCGCACCAACCCTCTCCCTTGCGGTGTTTATCTATTAATCTCATATTGCTTGTGACAAATTATGAATATATTTTAAATATTATATTAAAATAATTAAATTAAGTAACTTATCAAAACTATTGAGATATGAGCTTTAAGTAAGATAAATTTAGGTCTTATGAACAATCAATTTTTTTTACTTATATATACGAACTCGCAAATTCAATAAGCTCGTTAAGATACTCGTTAAGGGCTCGAGCTCGAGAGCATTTAAACGAGCCGAGTTTGAACAGACATTTTCAATACTCAATATAGCTCGAAATCAGCTCGAACTCGATTAAAAGTTAACGAACAGAGTTTGAGCAGCATACTACTCGGCTCGACTCGGCTCGTTTACACCCCTACTTACCACGGCCCGATCTATCGTGGACAAATGTCTCTTCCTTCCAGAACAGTCTTCCCATCCTATCCTCTCTGTCTAAAAACCAGGGAATAAAAATATTCGAGAATATTTTTTCAGGTAAATTAATTATATAATTTATCAAGATCGGGACTTATTTTTTGATCTTGTCACACAAAAAAAACTCAAATAGACCCTCTTTTTAGTGAATTTTATCAATCAGTCTATGAAAAAATAGTTTTTATCTTTTATTTTTTCTCTTTTTATTCTTTGAATTATTTTTGTGTCAACAGATCTATATGATCATTGTGTTCATATTTTAACAATACTTAAAGTGTAAGTTCTAAGATATTAAAATAAGAATTTGAAGTTGTTAAAGTATGTATGACAGTGAATTAAAGTATGTGAGATTTAAAATAACTATTGATATAATCTAAATTATAATTATTGTCATGACTTAAAATCTAAATTTTAAGATGTTAAAATAAGAGTTCAAACTTGTTAAAGTATATGTAACAGTGAGTTAAAGTATGTGAGATTTAAAATAACTATTGATATAATTTAAAGTGTAATTATTAGTATAATTTAAAGTCTAAATTATAAGACGTTAAAATAAGAATCTGAAGTTGTTAAAGTATGTGTGACAATGAGTTAAGAATGTGAGATTTAAAGTGTAACTATTGTCATGATTTAAGTCTAAGATTGAAGGGGTTAAAATAAAATTTCGAAGATATTAAAATATGTGTGATGGTTAGTTAAAATATGTGGGACTTAAAGTCACTGCTAACATTACTTAAAATTTATGTTTTAAGACGATAAAGTAAGAGTTGAAAGTTGTTAAAGTGTATGTGATAGCTAAGTTAAAATTATTGTTGACATAAATTAAAGTCTAAGTTTAAAGACGTTAAAATAAATATATGTCAAAGTAAGAGTTCAAAGTCATTAAAGCATGTTTGATGATGAATTAAATTTGAGACTTAAACTAACTATTGGTATGACTTAAAGTCTAAGTTTGAAGGTTTTAAAATAAGAGAGAAAACCAGTTAAAGTAGAAGAACAGACCAGTTAAAATAAAAGAGTAAACATGTTAAAGAAGAGAAAATCTATTAAAAAAGAAGAGAAAATTAATTAAAGTGTCTGGTCTATTAAAGTAGTAGTTGTAGTATGTTAAAATAATAATTATAATATGCTAAAGTAGTTGTTATTGTCTGTTAAAGTAATAGTTGTAGTGTGTTAAAGTAAGCGAAGAAATCAATTAACGTAAAACAAGATGAAATTAGTTAAAATATGTGAGATTTAAAATAACTATTGATATAATTTAAAGTGTAACTTGAAAGACGTTAAAGTAAGAGTTAAAAAAACTTTAAAATAATAGTTACCCACAGTTAGAAGACAGAAAATGTTATTATCTAATTATCAACACATATCTCAATAAAATAGGGATTATAAATTAACAATCCTAAAAATTGTTGAATTTTTTTGTGCAAATAATTTTGACAGTGACATAAAGTTAAAGTCTCTCCTCTTTTAGAAACCTATAATTATTTTTTTTTATTTGGGCACCGACTAAAACACTTATAGGGTGTTTGGGAGTAATTAAAAAAAACTATTTCTATCTAAAAAATAATGATGTGTTCGATTTTGATTGAACTTTTAAAATTAAGAAAAATAATACTTAGTTGTTCGACAGGAAGTATCAATTTTTTTGTTTGGAGGGGGTCTTCCAGCGAGGGGGGAGGGAGAGGAAGGGAAGGGTGCGATGCCGAGTGGGGGAGGGGGGGGGGGGGGGGGGGGACGGAGGAGTGCGCGCTCAGAGGGGGAGGATGAGGAGGGCGTGGTGCGACGCAGGATGGGGGAGGAGGAGGAGGGCGCGCGCAGGGGGGGAGGAGGAGGGTGAGGCGCAGGGGGGGTGGAGGGCGCGGTGCACGGGGTCCAGTGGGGGGGAGGAGGAGAGGGGGCCGTAGGGGAGGGGGGGGAGAGGAGGAGGGGGCGGCGCAGGGGGTCCAGTGGGGGGGGGGGAGGAGGAGGATGGCATGCAGGGGGTGGAGGAGGAGAGGGGGCCATAAGGGAGGGGGGCTTCCGGCGGGTGGGGGGAGGAGGAGGGGGCGATCTGCGGAGGGGGGGGGGTGGAGCAGTCGGGAGAAGAGAGGAGGGATTCATGTGTGTATTTTTAAAAAAATTGATTCGTACTTATTTTTATTTTTGGAGAGATTTACATAGGATAATTTTTTTTTAAATAAAAAATTACTTATCAAACACGTCTACTTGTTTGTCCATCTTCTTTTTTTTAATTTAAGAGAAAAAATTGATAAAAAACTAGTAGAGCTCCAAAGATTGTTCACGGTGCTCGGAGTAGAAAATATTTCTCAAAAGATTATGCCCATTTGCCCCTCTTACCCATCTTATCCTCTCTAAGCGGTGGCGAGGGGTGAGGAGAGGGGTTGCATCATCTCCACTTTCTTCGTTCTATCTTCTATGGTCCCCTAATCTGTCCTCCTAATGCGGTGCTTCTGATCTCCATTTCATGTCCTCTATATTGCTGAGCTAATTACTAATAAGTGACGTCTCTCTCTCTCTCTCTCTCTCTCTCTCTCTCTCTCTCTCTCTCTCTCTCTCTCTCTCTCTCTCTCTCTCTCTCTCTCTCTCTCTCTCTCTCTCTCTCCACAAGCATCTTGCCATCTTTCCCAAGGTTCTAATCTCAATTTTCCTTCAACATCATGTTTCCACACTCCATTAATCCAAAGGGCACAGGAAAACCCTATCGAACATGTTCTCTTTCTCTCTTTGCTAGTTTGCAAAGTTTATGTCTTTACATCGATCAAATGATGAGGAAGTACAGTATTGAGGAGGTGCTCAATATTGCAAAGACCTATTGGGGGCGCGTTCGTCACCAACTCGCCAGTCACGGCTTTCTCAGCCAAGTTGATTGGAAATTGCTATGTGTAGGGTCAACAGATCGGCGGAGGCCAAAATAACTCATGGGGGGGACGACACCCCCAAGCAGTATTGTCTCACGTAGAAAAAATTAAATGGGATGACAAGATTTATAAGTGAGAAACGGTCACACCTAACGCCTAGGTTTTGTAGGAGGGTAAAATTTTTTATCAAGTGGTATCAGAGTTAGACTAATAAATAGTACATACCTTAGGGTGTCGGTAGGGGGGAGGATTGTTGTGGGCGCATAGGCCACCAACGTCTCCGGCTAGTGATCATTGGGCTATGTTGATTGAAAACTACTATGTGTGGAGTCTACAGTGGTAAGAATAGTTCACCAAGGGAGGGATTGTGGGGACATGTCAGACCAATGATCTTGAGACCAAGTCGCCTAAAGAACTACTATGTGTAGGGTCGATCGACGGAGGCCGGAATAACTCACCAAGTGGGGGAGGGGGGACACCACCCCATGTGTAACCACATGGAAAAAATTTAAGTGGGGACACTCGTGACAAACCACATGGAAGAAATTAAGAGAGATGGCCGGGGGAGAGAAAAGCCGGTGGAAGTGCAAAAGTTCCTATCAAAGACCAAGGTATGGCCGATGTATCAAAGATCATGGGGAGGTGCTACTGGACTTTGGAGGCAACCCCCCGAGGGAGATGGCGACCGGGGAGATGTCGCTGGATTAATTTTTTTTACTGAACAATTGAAATTGGATAAATGTTCAATTGTCAAACTTAATCTGAGTTAAAAAAGTAAAAAGCACACAACTCTAAAATTTGACTTTCAGATCTTTTAATAAAAATTAAGATAATAATAATTCTAAAAAAAATAAACCAACAAAACCCAAAAACATGAACAAATAATAATAAAAACAAAACAAAAAGTACATAATAATCACAAAAGTCGAAAGTAAACATATGTACTCAATTTCAAACTCCAAATGTTTAAATTCTAAACGCTCAAAATTTCCTATCAAAATGCTAAAACAGAACTTTAGATTTCAAGAGAAAATCCATCGATCAGCAGAACTATATTAAACTTCAAATCAAAATCCAAAAACAAAGACATCAAAATAAAATAGCATAAAAACAACGCAACTTCAAGTCTCAATCACAATCCCAAATAATTAGAAACCTCAAAGTTCATAAGTAAAATATTAAATTTCAAATCTAAATCAAAATAAAAGATTCATTAAGTTTAAAATCAAGATGAAAATGAATAATTAATTACTTCAGGTATAAATCATCATCCAACAACAAATCATTTAAATTCAAAATTCAGGGATAAATAAATAAATTTCAAACCCAAATTAAAATAAAAACAACCCTTTAATTCAAAAATCCAAAAAAAACTCAATTTTAAATGAAAATCTAGAAACAAATATTTTTAATCGAAAGTTCAAATAAAACTAATCTTCAAAATATGGTTAGTCGTGCTGCTGCAGCAGATCGTGCTAGAGATTCGACGCGGTCGATATGATACACCTAATTTATTATTTTAATATTATTTTTAATTATTTAATATTATTAATGTCTTGTTCATTTAGTATTTTAATTTATTTTTTCAAAATAGATCTTATGGATCAAAGCATACCGATATGGTTCAATTTGATTTGTATCGTGCCATGAGAAACGCAACATGGCCGAGTTGTCTGAACGAGCCAACCTTGATTCAAAGTCCAAATCTGAATTCGAAAAAAAAACCTTTTAAATACAAAACTCAATGCCAAAAATAAAATAAAATAAAATAAATTCATCAAAGTCCAAACACAAATAAAGAATAAAAATTCAAATCCCAAAATAAACTCCAAATTCTATGTTTTCAATTAAAATCTCAAAGTCCCGTCAAATCTCTCTTAGATAAAAATCAATAAGAAATCAAAATCAGAAAATCAGCCCCAAGTCCTTCAACCTAAAATTAAAAAAATAAATCTCAAATTGAAACTCAATCATCTAAAGCCAATTTAAAGTTCAAATCTGAAATCAAGTCGAAGAATATTCTAAAACAAATCAAATCAAAATTTCAAATTAATCATGCCACAAAGGCCTTGAGATCATTCATGCCCTTTTTAAATCAGACTATTAATTTGTTTATGAATATTGCATGATCTTGTCTTTTTTCATTGTGTATCACATGCACAAGAATCTACTTATCAATTTTATAAGCATTTCCATGATATGGATCTTGCATGCGATGAATAAATTCAATTTCTGGTTTTCACCATTAAATTTGCAACTCTCAAATTTTAGATCATAATTTTGTGTTCTAATACAGAATGCCATCGTACGCTAAAATCATAAAGTGAAATGCGCGTATAATCAAACTTATCTCTTTTCTTTAAATATATAATTTATTTTCAAATGACAATATTGCTTTCTAAAATTTTCTATTGATTAATAAAAAAATTTCTCACACCTCGTATCTCATATATCGTAAGATGTAATTAACATTATTCCTTTATGGATAGAGAGATAGAATCCACCAAATCTCTATCTTCTAATTCCTCTATAAAATCCATAAGTGCAGTAAATTTTACAAAATATAAATAAAATTATTTTTAAACTGACAGGCCCACACCTCTTTTTTTTCTTTTTTCTTGTTCACATAGCTCCGCCCAAGGCCCAGCACAATAAAGGGATCAGAGTGGACATGTTAGGACCACTGCTTCAGACTGTCTGCCCAGGAGAAGGCGGTGATGGCGGCGAGGAGATGAAGGCAAAGCTGTGGCAGACATTTCGAAGAGGGACAAGGTGTGTGTGTAAAAGAAGGGAGTTCTTCCTACATATGTATTTGATAGGGCTGTTAATAGATCGGAGTTAGAATTGAAAATAATATATATATATATATATATAAGTAATAAATAAATAAAAATATTTAGTACAATAAATGATAGATATATATAACATTAGAAAAAGTGATAAAAAATATTTTTTATAATAATAAATATAATAAATATTACGAGAGAGATAAATTATTTAGGTTTTATTTACAAATTAATGAGAAATTAAAAACATAGTCTAAATAATTTTTTAAAATATTAAGAAACAAAAATTTAAATATATATTTTATAAATAAAATAAAAATATATATATTATCAGAAATAAAAATAAAAAAATTGAAAATAATCAAAAACGAAAAAATATATATACGAAAAAGTCAAAACAAATTAAAAAGTCGAATAATGAATATTCATCGGCAACCCTAATACCTACATAGGATGATCAAACATATTAGAAACATAAGTTCGGCGACATTAAGTTAGCAACTTACATACTTAATTATATATGCTGTTGGTGCTTGGTTAGATTTTCCTCTGATTTATAGTGTGGGAGGTCATTTCTTCTTTTCCTTCACCTTTGGCTTCTATAAATTATATATTATGTAGGCCCTAAATTATGTAGAGATAAATTACTAAATATCGTGATCGTGCGAGAGCTACTCGTTCAACTTGATTAACAAAATATTTTATTCTTATTGTCTTATTTTCAAATGATGTATTTGATGCCGGTCGTCGCCAACCGACGAATTGGATCGACGGATCGAGGACCAACCATACCGACGAGCCGACGACTAAGTTGTCGGGCGTCGTCGTTATCGGTTAGTTAATCACTGTCGAGAACCAATTCAAATCAAGCACTGTATCCGGACGTCTCCAGCTGGCGCTAGCTCGTACTTGCCCAAGAGACGAGCGAGTTCCGTAAATCACGACCTCCCAGCTGGCCCATGTCCGCTTTAGGCATGCGGCTGTCAGGGCGAGACTCTCCGTGCCAAGCTGGCGAGGGTCCCCTAAACGGGGCCCTTGCCTCGCGGAGGCTCGCCCCAGCCACCCCTTTCTATCCTAGGGACCAAGCCCTTATAAAAAGGCACGGAGACCCACAGAGGAAATGTACGCTATTCGTAGCACAAAATTCTCTCTCTATTCTCTCTCCTTACAACCTTCACTGACTTGATCGTCGGAGTGTCTGACCGCCGGGGAGTCTCGGTGGTTCTTTTCAGGTCGGGTTCTCTTCTCCGACGACAGCGCGGCGCGGCCAATCCCTCGGGGCCCACCCAGCTCGGCTTCGGCCGACGATCCTTGCTGATTTTTCCAGCAACATTTGGCGTCGTCTGTGGGAACCGATACGAAAGGCTTATCCCGATGGCACCCAAGGGAAAGGCTGCTGCTCGCCCGTTGGAGGAGGAAGTTGCCCTCGTTGATGTCGTAGAAGAAGTAGCAGGGGGAGCATCTAGCGCAGGGGAACAAGATTCAACAACCCTGTTGCGGCTTGATCGTGTCGAACAGGCATTGGCGAACCTTCAACAAATACTAATGAGGATGGAGCAAAACCAGCAAGCGCATCCTGTACAAGGAGAAGGCTCGGTTCGTCAGGTAGGGAAGATCCAAGGTGATCAGGATGATGCGGAGGCGCCCAATCGGCAGCGAGCGCCTCCTGCGATGTCGGCGAGTCATGCCGGTGTACCGCCGGTGATGGTCGGGACTCCCGTGCCAGCTGTGATCCAAGTCGACAATGTCCTTCCCGTCACGCTGGTGGCGGCCATGGGGAATGCGGCCAAAGCCGACCTAGCCGACCGCTTCACGGCGGAATCCGCCCTGATCAACACCAGCGAGTCTCCATTCGACCTGCGATGGAAGGAGGACCTTCGAGAGATGAACAGGAAGATAGAAGCTCTGCAGCTCGGCACTCGCGCCCCATCAGTGGCGACGCTCCTCACTTCCTCACCGTTCACAGAAGAAATCACGTTGGCCCCGGTTCCACCGAAGTTTCAGCTGCCAAAATTCCGACGCTACAATGGACCACCAACCCAGTCCCCATCTCGACCATTTCCAAGGTCAGGTGAAATGATGAACGTAACTGACGCTCTGAAATGCAGGGCCTTCATGTCCACTCTAGATGACGCAGCTCTACAGTGGTTCAAGGCGCTCCCCGCTCGATCGGTCTCGGGCTTCTCCGACCTGGCCCAGAGGTTCCTCGACCACTTCTTCAACACGGTGCAACATTCGTTGTGCACTGACGACCTATGGCTGGTGTCCCAGAAAGAGAACGAGATGTTTCGAGACTACGCGAAGCGCTTCCAGATCGAGGTGATGAAAGTGGTGGACCTGGACTTGAGGACATCAGTCAACATTCTCATGAGGGTGTGCACTGACGTGTCGTTTATGGCGTCAATCGCCAAGAAACCACCGGTAGCCTCTCCGACCTCCTCTCTCGGATGCAGAAATACGTCAGGCTGGAATCAACCCTTGGAGCCGCCGGGCGTCTGAAGCGGCCGCTGGAAAGGGGGAGCGCAAGCTCGGAGGCGGGCGAGAAAAGGCCGAGAAGGGAGGAAACGCACAGAGACAGGCACCGAGACTTGGAGAACCGACGGGTGTCTGACCGACGGCCCGACGAATATCGTCGCATCAGGGATCTCCCTCGGTTCGGAAGGCTACCGTCAGAGATCCTCCCCATCATTAAGAAGCTGCCGGAGTTCAGACGACCGGAACCCATCACGAGGCCTCCATCAGGGCGGGGGGCCGAGCTATACTGTGAGTACCATAAAGGTTTCGGTCACCTAACGGACCAGTGCAGGAGCCTGAAGATGGAAATATCGGAGATGTTACGCCGAGGGATCATCGGAAAAGACGTCGTCAACGGAAAATCAAAAGATCGCGAGCAGGAAGGGGATCGTGAGCGCGAAGGAAAAGGCGCAGTCCTAGTCCTCGTCGGCGGATCGGCGAGTGGCGGCGACACGGCAGGAAGAGGAAGGCGTACGCGTCAGCCGTCGTCCTCGAAATCAGCCAACCAAACTTGGAGCCGATCACCTTCTCCGCCGACGACGCAGTAGGGCTAAGCTTCCCTCATGACGACGCCCTGGTCATCCATGCCGACATCGACGGATACACCGTGCACCGCATCCTCGTCGACAACGGAGCAGCGCCCGACGTCCTTTTTTATGACTGCTTCCTGAAGATGACGAACTGATCACGGAACTCAAGCCAGTCGCCACGCCTCTGTTCGGGTTCAGCGGAACGCCAGTCACAGCCGAGGGGTCCATCAGGCTCAAAGTAACACTGGGTACCCGTCCTCGGCATGTAATGGTTGATGTCGACTTCCTAATTGTGAAGGTCAAGTCGGCCTACAACGCGATATTTGGACGTGGATTGCTCGGGAAGCTCGGGGGGGTGCCGTTAACATACCACCAGAAACTGAAGTTCCCAACTCCTAGCGGCGTGGGTGAAGTTGTCGGGAGTCAGGCCAAGGCGCGCCTGTGTTATGTTAACTCCATCAAGGCAAAAGAACCGGCCATTTCTGAGTACGTGCCAGCTGTAGATGACGCCCCGAAACACGAGCCGGTAGAACTAACTAAACAAATAAAAATCGAAAGCGGACTTCTAATCATCGGAACCGAACTCAAATAATTGGAAAATGACGTCATTACATTTCTCGGCCAAAGTGGCGACGTATTCGCCTGGTCTGACGACGACCTTCCAGGAATAGACTCGAGCATCATCCAACATCACTTGAGCGTGGACCCTGAGGCCAGACCTATCCGACAAAAGAAGAGGCCCTTGTCAGCCGAGCGGCAGGAAGTAGTTGAAAACCAGTTAACGAAATATTTGCATGCAGGTACCGTTAGGAACTCGTTTTACCCAAACTGGGTCGCCAACGTCATCCTGGTGCGAAAGGCAAACGGAAAATGGCGAATGTGCGTTGACTTCTCCAACCTAAACAAAGCCTGCCCAAAGGACAGCTTCCCCTTGCCCCAGATCGACCAGCTAGTCGACTCAACTGCCGGACATGAGCTCTTAAGCTTCCTCGACGCCTATTCAGGCTATCACCAAATAAGAATGGCCCCAGAAGATGAAGAGAAGACATCCTTCACCACTGAGAGAGGTTTGTATTGTTTTACTCGTATGCCGTTCGGACTAAAGAATGCAGAAGCTACGTACCAAAGACTGGTCAACAGAATGTTCGAGAAACAGATCGGCAAGACCATGGAAATATACGTCGACGACATGTTGGTCAAAAGCCGACAAGCCGAGGACCACGTCAGGGACTTAGCCGAAGCTTTCAAAATAATGAGGCTCTACGGGATGAAGCTGAACCCAGAGAAGTGCGTCTTCGGCGTCCGAGCAGGAAAATTCTTAGGGTATCTTGTCTCCCAGCGAGGCATTGACGTCAACCCCGACAAAGTTCAAGCCATCCTCGACATGACCGCTCCGAGAACAGTCAAAGAGGTACAAAGACTTAATGGCATGATAACAGCTCTGAGCAGGTTTATGTCCAGGTCAGCAGAACGGTGCAGGCCATTTTTCGAGGTGCTAAGGAAGGGCCGCTTCGAGTGGACCGAGGACTGCCAAAAGGCTTTCGACGAGCTAAAAGAACACCTGGCGAGCGTACCGACGCTGAGCAAGCCGAAGGAGGGTGAAGAGTTGCTGTTGTATCTGTCCGCAACGAGCTATTCTGTCAGTTCGGTCCTCGTCCGAGAAGAAGACCGAGCCCACCTACCGGTGTACTACACAAGCAAGGCGCTGCGAGGAGCCGAACAACGCTACACCAATCTTGAGAAGGTTGGATACGCTCTCGTCATGGCTGCACGACAGTTGCGCCCATACTTTCAATCACATAAAGTCATCGTCCTCACCGACACACCTATCCGACAAGTTCTCGAGCGACCCGAGTTCTCGGGGAGGTTGGCGAAGTGGGCCGTGGAGCTCGGAGAGTTCGACATTGAGTTCAGGCCCCGTGTCGCTATCAAAGCCCAAGCCCTCGCGGACTTCATTTCCGAGGGCACTGCCCGAGCAGTTACGGAAGAAGAATCCGACGGAAGGTGGGAAGTTTTTTTCGACGGAGCCTCAAACTCCCAAGGCAGCGGAGCAGGGGTGGTCATGCGCTCACCCGAAGGCATCGACTTAAGGTACGCAGTTCGTTTCGGTTTCCAAGCATCTAACAACGTGGCAGAATATGAAGCGGTTGTATCGGGGCTGAAGATGGCAAGAACTCTCGGTGCAAAGAAGGTCCGTGTCCACAGCGATTCCCAACTAGTCGTTAACCAGGTCTCGCAAGCGTTCGAGGCAAAAGAAGTAAAGCTCGCGTCATACAAGGCCGAGGTGTTAAGGCTCATGGCGGAATTCGACTCTGCGGAGCTTGTGAAGATACCAAGATTCAAGAACGAGCAAGCTGACGAGCTTTCAAAAATCGCATCATCCGCACTAGAATCACCAACAACCCTATTGATAGAAGAACTGTTGGAGCCAACCATAGCACACAAAGATCTAATGAGTATCGAGGTAAGAACAACATGGATGACCCCACTAATAAATTTCCTCAGGAATGGGTCGCTACCGGAGGACAAGAATGAAGCCGAGAAAATGAAGCGGCGATCATCAAAGTTTTTCATCGTCGGCGCTGACTTGTACCGAAAGGGGTTTAGCTATCCCAATCTCCTCTGCGTGGACCCCATTCAAGCCGAGGAAATAATCAACGAAGTTCACGAAGGAACGTGTGGTTCTCATGCAGGCCCTAGATCTTTAGTAAGAAGAGTGACCCGACAAGGATACTGGTGGCCGACGATGCTTAAAGACGCCGAGAGATACGTCAAAAGCTGCCGACAATGCCAACTATTCGACAAGATCGACCGACAACCTCCATCGGAACTCACAAGCATAAATTCCCCATGGCCATTCACACAATGGGGCATGGACATCCTCGGACCATTCCCACCGGCAACGGGTCAAAGGAGGTTCATCATCGTCAGAGTGGATTATTTAACAAAATGGGTCAAGGCTGAGCCCCTGGCGAAAATTACAGATACCAATGCCTGGGATTTTGTGTGGAAAAATATCATCTGCAGGTTCGGTCTTCCACGAACAATCATCACCGACAATGGACGACAGTTCGACAACGCTAAATTCCGTCGGAATTGCGTTGCACTTGGGATAGAGCACAGGTTCTCCTCGGTAGCCCACCCCCAGTCAAACGGAATGGCCGAGGTCACCAATCGGACGATCCTGGATGGACTAAAGAAGAGGATAGCAAGCCACAAGGGAGCTTGGGCCGACCAACTCCTCCATGTGCTTTGGGCATACAGGACGACACCGAGGGAAGCCACTCACGAATCACCCTTCACGTTAGCCTTTGGGATGGAGGCAGTGTGGCCCGTAGAAATGCTCGTCCCTTCGCAAAGAGTCCTCGGATTCGACGAGGAAAGCAACGATCAGTCGTTGCGTGCCGAACTTGACCTGATAGAAGAGAGGAGAGGTAATGCTTCTACAAGGATGGAAATATACCAAAAAAGGGTCAAGAAAAGCTTCGACAGAAAGGTCAAACCACGACGCTTCGGAGTGGGAAGCCTTATCCTCAGGAAGCTCGCAATTTCAGACCCAAAGTCGGCTAGCGGGAAGTTATCGCCAAACTGGGAAGGGCCGTACCGAATAGCCGACGAGCTCGGCCAGGGAGCTTATCGGCTCCAAGAGCTAGGGGGAGCAGTCATACCAAGAACATGGAACGCCGAGCATCTTCGACGTTACTTCCCGTAGAAACGAGGTCGTTTCGGCACTCTCTTACTTGCGTGGTCGTTTCGGCACTCTTACTCACGAGGTTGTTTCGGCACGCTCTTACCGACGAGGTCGCTTCGGCACTCTCTTACTCACGAGGTCGCTTCGGCACACTCTTACTCACGAGGTCGCTTCGGCACTCTCTTACTCACGAGGTTGTTTCGGCACGCTCTTACCGACGAGGTCACTTCGGCACTCTCTTACTCACGAGGTCGCTTCGGCACTCTCTTACTCACGAGGTCGTTTCGGCATGCTCTTACCGACGAGGTCGCTTCGGCACTCTCTTACCGACGAGGTCGCTTCGGCACTCTCTTACTAATGAGGTCGCTTCGGCACTCTCCTACTAGCGGGGTCGCTTCGGCACTCCTTAAGTACATGGTCGCTTCGACGCTCTCTAAGTCCCAGTACCTGACGGCGAGGTCATTTCAATGCTTATAAACAGTGAACAAATTGTTGGCCCAAGCAGGATTGTGTCGATATTTTCATTAAAGGGGCAAAAAGTACACAGACAAGGGCAGCTACGCCTCCTTCAATACGGCGTCGGCTGCCTGATCAAGAGAGCGATCGATGGCCGTTTCCATGGCCTCGTCCACAACAGTGACGAACTCGTCGTCTCCGCCTCCGACGGCCTGATCGCCGCCCTCACCAGCTCCAGTAAGAGTCGCACCCGACAAGTCGAGGTCGGGATGCAACCCCTTCACCTTTGAGAGGCAGTCATTATATCCCGCCTAAAAGAGGTCGGCGATCTCGTCCTGGAGCTCGTCGGAGTCACGATACTCCTCTATCGCCTTGTTCCTTTCCTCAGCAACGAGGCGCGAGAAGTTCTTCCTCGTTTCTTCGTGGGCGGAAATCTCATCGTATTGCGCCCTCTTCACGGCCTCGAGCGCTTTTTGCGCCGCTCTCTCGGACGCGAGGGCGGCCTGGAGGTCGTCTTCCCTCTTCTTTGCCTCCTCCTCCAGTCGGAGACAGCGGGCCTTCTCGGCGGCTACGAGCTCCTCAGCCTCGGCGACACGCTTGTCGCAAGCCAATCTCTTCACCTCGGCTCGATGCACGAATGCGTCAAATGCGGCTAGCTGACTCAGCATGACATGATAATATTCGTGCATGAGCCGACGAGCAGGATGGCCAAGCATTTCAGCCTTGACTTCGGGTGGTAGCGCTTGTCGGCCCCACTCAACCGGGTCCAAGGAGAAGCGAGTCGGGGTCGGAGCCGACACAGCGGGTGCCGTAGACGACGATGCCGGAACCGGACGCTTCTTCGGCGTATCTTCAGCCGACGGGTCGACTGCCGAGCTCTGACCAAGCGCTGGAGGCGGCGGAGGCACAACTTCGGCCTCGCACTGGCGTTTCTCGGGATGAGAAGCCACCTTCTTCCCCCTTGATTGAGCTCGGCTCTTGGCCTTCTCCACAAGCGACGGCCCCCTTCGCGACGGGGGAACGGAGTCATCCTTGTCGGCCATGGCTGCAGGCAAATGGCCGTTAGAAAAGGAAATCGAGGACAAAGCAAGAGTACAACTACGAGGCTGGCAACCTTTTGTGCCCTCTTCGATCAGCTGGAACAATTCTTCAGAGATATCGATCAGGTTGGGGGGCTCCACCTCCTTCAGACACTTGAGGTCGAGAAGCTCGGATGCAGTAAGCCTCGACGATCCAAAAGCTTTGCACCGGACATCGACGGCCGACCACTTGGTCGGGAACGGCCAACCCGAGGGACTATAGACAAAAACAAAGTTCCTCTTCCAACCGTGGAGCGAGGAAGGCAGTTTTCCAAGAATATGCCGACCATTCCTCGCCGCGAAATAGAACCAGTCCCCGAAGGGCTTAATAGAAAAAAGGTAGAGGAAAAGACGCGAGGTCGGAGGGACCCCTGCCGTATAACACAAAGACAGAAAGTCGACGATTACGCGCCAGGCGTTCGGAGCCAATTGAGAGGGAGCCACCCTGAGCTCCAGGAGAAGAAAAATGACAAAGGGGTGAAAGGGGAAGCAAAGACCTGCCCGAACCGCCTCAGTGTAAACCGAGAACCCCCCGTTCATGACATAGTGAGCCCTAAAATCCCTGTCGGCAAACAAGACGGCGTTAGCCGGAAGGGCAAACCTAGGGTGCTTCCCCAACCACCTAAAGGTACCGGGAGAGGTCTCGCAGCGAGCTTCGGCCACACTGTCGGCTCGCCGACGAGCGCCGGAGGTATGGGCCGAGGGTTCCTTAGGAACGTAGGTTCCATGGACTAATTCTAGGACAAAGGAGTCGTCGACGGGCCCCCAGACCTGGGTTTCTACGGATGCTGACCCTGCCCCAAGGTTTTCAGAAACGGAGTCGGGAGTGTTGACCGAAGCAGGAGGGTCCCTAGATTTTGTGGATGACGACGAAGAGGAAGCCCCAGCAGAGGTGGGAGAAGAAGAAAAGCTCATCGTTTACCTCGGAAGGAAGCAAGCGAAGATCGTCGGGCGACCTCGTACGAGTGGGCACAATCGTCGGATTGTCGGCAGGCGTCGGGACAGCAAGGATCGTAATGCTCGCACACGAAGTAAAGAAACGACTGTTACGCATCGAACCCTAGCTATTTATAAGGCCTCGACGCCAATGCGATCGAATGACCCAGAAACCCTGCACATCCAGGATTCCGCCACGTGTCGGAAGCCCGACACCCGGGAGGCGTTCACCCAGATCCATAGCGCGCGCCCCGAAACCGAGCGGCGTCATCATGGCGCAGAGTTCGGAGTAAAGTACCTGACAAACCGTCACCAGCAGTACCATCATTATGACAAGCCCACGGCTCTCATCATGATAGAGGCAGAGCGCCCCCGATTCAAGTACGCGGAATATGAGGCGGCGGCGTACGACCGTACGAATTCCTATGGGCAATAAATGGCTTCTCTCCAAGCCGAGAACTCGTCTCGAAGAGAACCCGGGGGACTAGTGATGCCGGTCGTCGCCAACCGACGAATTGGATCGACGGATCGAGGACCAGCCATACCGACGAGTCGACGACTAAGTTGTCGGGCGTCGTCGTTATCAGTTAGTTAATCACTGCCGAGAACCAATTCAAATCAAGCACTGTATCCGGACGTCTCCAGCTGGCGCCAGCTCGTACTTGCCCAAGAGACGAGTGAGTTCTGTAAATCACGACCTCCCAGCTAGCCCATGTCCGCTTTGGCATGCGGCTGTCAGGGCGAGACTCTCCGTGCCAAGCTGGCGAGGGTCCCCTAAACGGGGCCCTTGCCTCGCGGAGGCTCGCCCCAGCCACCCCTTTCTATCCTAGGGACCAAGCCCTTATAAAAAGGCACGAAGACCCACAGAGGAAAGGTACGCTATTCGTAGCACAAAATTCTCTCTCTATTCTCTCTTCTTACAACCTTCACTGACTTGATCGTCGGAGTGTCTGACAGCCGGGGAGTCTCGGTGGTTCTTTTCAGGTCGGGTTCTCTTCTCCGACGACAGCGCGGCGCGGCCAATCCCTCGGGGCCCACCCAGCTCGGCTCTGGCCGACGATCCTTGCTGATTTTTCCAGCAACATTTCATTTAAAACCTAAGCAATTTTAGTTTTATCCATGGCTTGATTAAGTTGCTTAATTAGTTAAAGCCCAGATAAAGTTAAATAATAAGGTTACGAAGATTAGTATACTAGATTTCATAAGATAATATGAGCTTGCTAGAATTCAGAAACTTGAAGTGAGATCAACTCTCATGCAAACTCGAAAAGAAATTAAAAAGCTAGGCTCAATTGGGGTCACTTAGATACTGATCAATCCCATTGGGAAGTGAATTGAGGAGGCGATTTTCACACAGTACTCTTCAAATCAGGTAAATCAGCTCATAGAGTCCACTATGGCTTCTTCACTGTTACTCAACTTCCACGTATCTTCGTGCACTTCAGAATTAAGCAATCGATCGAACACGGATCTTTGCCTCAAAGACCCCTGAAGTTGACATCTCGGGTCTCTATCAGTTGTCGTCGAGCGGAGCTCTACTTATTGAGCAGGTTCAAGTACATGTGCACGACCCGCATATCACAACGTAATATATCAACTCTAATGAGTAATGATCGTACCATTTGCATCTTTCTAAGGCCCATTATCTCCATGTAATGGGAAATTACTGTGGCATCTACCTACATGCCAATCGGTAAATATGTCATGATCTCATCTTATTAATGATTCTTTAATCAGGGCCCTAACTATCACCTTCAAAGGTATCCTTTGCAACCCACTGACACATTGATTGCTCGGGCTCTGCTTATTCAAAGGAACTAGAGCCTCCAAAACATAAAGTACGCATTCTCCTACCCCTAACCCCCTTTGCTCTCCACAGTTGATTCTATTGACTTAAATATTGGAAAGTTATTCCCCAATTCTAACTGTAGAGGCCATTTCTGACCTCTTAAGTCTATAGGCCCATCATAACCCATCAAAGACTCAAAAGTAACGGCTACTCAACCACGTGTCATAGGACACCGAACAAGATCCTCCTCTAAAAGCCTTCGGACAATCCCAAACTTGGCCGCTCTAAACACCGAACAACAAAAAGCCACTGAACACCAGACAATCTCATCGAGCAAGTCTACGGTCTCCTGTTCAGTACCTACAGATGCAATCATGATGAGCGACCAATAGCCTCCCCACAACATTCAATGGGACGGCGTGACACACGGCCTCCTACAATTTGGAACAACCACGACGCGAAATCCCAGGAGATGTCTTGAATAGACAAACCCCTTGAGAATTCAACAGTTGTGACCTCTGAACATTATTCATGAGGGGTAGGTACAGACTCTTCAGATCCTAGGTCTATATAAGGAACAACAACCTTCACGTAAAGGTACGAAAAAAATTTCTCCTCGCAATTACTCACGCGCAAGCACACACCAAAAGAATTCTTTACTTCAAGCCATATTACTAAGTCATCTCTAACATAGGTATCGAAGAGTTCTCTTGATCTATCTACCGGGTTCCCCTGATGTCAATCTAATTTTACAAGATATCATCCACACTGACGACCGTTCTCTCCCAATTCACAATGAGAAACCTGCTCGATCCACAACCGAACAACGTTATCACCTCCACTACACTAACAATGGAGCCCTCTGATAATTTCTTTTTATGGTGGTGTATTCCTGTTTGGGCCGGAACCAAACGGGCCTCCACTAGAGAGGATGGGGAAGACGAACGCCGGTGTGGACGAAAGGCCTGCAAAACCAGAACTGGATCAGGGGGCCCGGTGAAGACCGGGGAAACCCTCCGATGCCTAAGTCACGAGAGGCTTGCAAGGCCGGGGGTTTCGGAATGTGAGAGCGTGTTCAAGTGGAAGAGAACGTACCGGTGCATGGTACTGTACCTGTGTTTTTATAGGCGTTGGTACCAAGATGAACGTGCGTAACGTTGGTAGATCGTGCCTGAAAAGGCGCCTTGATGGGTGCGCATAACGAGAGGAGTTATGCACTTAGGTGTCCGTTGGGATGCCAGGCAGTTCGTGCCTCTTAATGATGGAGTGCAAGGCCTAGGGCGGTTATAACCACGGCGTCAGCCAGAGAACCTGCTCGGCACCCTTCTGGACACACCTTCCGAGCAAGTGGCCTACGTAGGGGCCCGAACGTGCTGTTCGGTGATATCCAGGGTTGTTCCGCGCAGCAGGATTAACGCCCCTGTTCGGGAGCATTCCGCTAAGGAGCTTGGCAATGCTCCACCAGGGATGTCAGGCTCGTGGGGCCCTTTTGACCGATCCGTACAGAGGCGCTGGACCGTCCGAGGAGGCCATGTCAAAAGGGAAGGCGCTGAGGGGCCTTGACGCCATGGGCTTAGGTGGCAGAAAATAGCCACCACACTTGCCCCCCACGCCCTCAAGTGGCTCAGAGGCCGGAGCGCTTGGGGGCGGCGACCTGCTCGGGTGTCATCTCCGCCATAAATGCGGTATCGTCCTCGGAGATCCGAACAGACCTGCAGCGACGCCATTGCAGAAGGGTTTGCCTCGAACATGAAGCCTTCATGATGACCACGTGGGTCGTGTCAAAGCCGGAACGTCACATGCCAGGCTCGAACAGTCACCCGCGGGTCATTCGAGAAGAGACTTGGAGTGGGGGGAAACGCCGTTTCCAATCCCGCTTCGAGTTTCGCGCCTCACATTCCTTATAAAGAAGGGGAGGAGGTGATAGCGGGGTCTTCACCTTCGAAAGATTTTCCAGAGTCTGCTGCTTTCGAAGCCACTTGCTATCCCCTCTCTTCGAGCTCTTCTCTACTCTCGTACTTCTTCTTCTTCGCGCATAGTGCTCCTCGCCTTCCAGTGATGGCCCAGAAGGGAAAGGAGATCGTTGAGGCCAGCGGGATGCCGCCGGTGGGGGCGAAAGTGGCGAAGTACCGGAGCTTCGAAGGTCTTCGGGAGCGCTTCCGGATAGGTGAGGAGTACGACATCGTCCTGATGCGTGAGGACGAGTTGTACCTAACCACGAGGCCGGGGTGCTTCGTGCTTTCGCTGGATCTGCTGGAGGCCGGTCTTCGGCTGCCAGCGCCGGAGATTGCGAAGGAGTTGCTCCGGAGCTGGAAGGTGGCGCCTATTTAGTTGACGCCAAACTCCTGGAGGACCATATTCGTTTTCTGCTTCATATGCAAGAAACGGAAGATCGAGGCGACCGCAGAGATCTTCCGAAATCACTTCAGCTTGGCTTGCTCCCCGCAGTCCGGGATGGGGATCGTGTACGTGAAACACCGCACGAATCGGGTGCGGATTAACTTCTCGCCCCGCCTGTCCAACAACAAGGGGTGGACAGGGCGTCTCTTCTTCGTGGGGAGGAGAAAGGGAGCAAACATCCTTGAGTGGGATTTCCCTGTGAGGGTGGTGGAACCCCTAAGGAAGGCGGACATGGCCCCTTTTTTGATTCAAAGGGCAGCTGCGGACTCCCAATCGCTGAACACGGTCGGGGTCAACCACGCCGAGGGGTACCTGTCCGAGTACAAGCTTGTGAAGTACAAGCTTAGCCGCGCCTGGGGTAAGTCTTCTGCTGCCATACTTGTTTTCTCACTACAAGAAAAATCGGAAATAGAGACCGAAATATTCGGTCTCTATTCGGTCCCTAAACAGCTCAGAGACCGAATAGGGACCGAATTTGTCGGTCAAAAACTTCTGGTCACAAATCTGTGACCGACTAAATTCGGTCCCTATTCGGTCACTAAATAGGGACCGAATAAGATCGGTCCCTATTTAGGGACCGAACGTATTCGGTCCCAGTTCGGTCCATAAAATAGAGACCGAATAGGGACTGAATATTCGGTCCCTATTTAGGGACTGAACTGAGCCGGTCCCTATTCGGTCCCTATTTAGGGACCGAATTTTTGGTCCCTATTTAGGGACCGAACTGAGTTGGTCCCAATTCAGTCCCTACAAATAGGGACTGAATTGGGACCGAATCATTTCGGTCACTATTAGGGACCGAAATAATTCGGTCCCTATTCGGTCCCTATTTAGGGACCGAATAAGGACTGAATAAATTCGGTCCCTAAATAGGGATCGACGTGATTCGGTCCCTATTTTTAGGGACTGAATTGAGACCAACTCATTTCGGTCCCTATTTAGGGACCGAATATTCGGTCTCTATTTCTGTCCCTAAAAGGGACCGAATAGGGACCGAATTATTTCGGTCACTAATCGGTCTCTATTTTTTAATATTTTTTTTAAAATATATACATTTTAGGAAAATAACCTGCGTAAAATAAATAATATCCACAACAATAATAATTGTCCACAATAAAAATGTCTACAACACAAAAATAATAAAAATATCCACAACAAAACAATAATAAAATGTTGACAACATCAACAATAATAAAAATATCCACAACACAACAATAATAAAATGTCCACAACATCAGAATAATAAAATGTCCACAATAAGAATAAAAATATCCACAACATCACAATAATGTAATGCCAACAACAATAATAAAAATGTCTACAACAATAATAATAATGAAATGAAAATCATGATGCCTCGTCTTCGTCTTCATCCTCGTGCTCGTGTCCTCCCACTCCACCCGATGAAGGAACCTACAATACATATATAACAATAATAAGTTAAAATTAAATAATATTATAAGTAATAACTTATTTTAGAAGCATAAATTAAATAAAACTATAAGCAATGGAGGTCAATTAGATGAGTATTTCTAATTTTGGACCCTCAAACGAAGTTCTTCATTTTTTAACTAAACTAACTTGGTTAAGACGACTTGGAGCGTCGAGGTCAAACCGGGAGTCCGAATTGAACTCCGTCAGTTTCCACAAGTCACACTCATCGACCCGACCGTGCTGGAACAAACGGAGGCCAATTGGAAGAGTATTTCTAATTTTGGTCCCTCAATCGAAAATTTTCATTTTTTAACTAAACTAACTTGGTTAAGACGACTTGGAGTGTCGCAGTCAAATCGGGAGTCCGAATTGAACTCCGTCAGTTTCCACAAGTCACACTCATCGGCCCGACCATCTTGGAACAAACTGGAGGCAAATCGGATGAGTATTTCTAATTTTGGTCCCTCAAACTGAAGTTTTTCATTTTTTAACTAAACTAACTTGGTAAGACGACTTGGCGCGTCGCAGTCAAACCGGGAGTCCGAATTGAACTATGTCAGTTTCACAAGTCACACTCATCGGCCAGACCGTGGTGGAACAAACCGGAGGCCAATCGGAAGAGTATTTCTAACATTGGACCCTCAAACCGAAGTTTTTCATTTTTTAACTAAACTAACTTGTTAAGACGACTTGGAGCGTCGAGGTCAAACCGGAGTCCGAATTGAACTCCGTCATATTCCACAAGTCAGACTCATCGGCCCGACCATGCTGGAACAAACCGGAGGCCAATCAGATGAGTATTTGTAATTTTGGTCTCTCAAATCGAAGTTTTTCATTTTTTAACTAAACTAACTTGGTTAAGACGACTTGGAGCGTCGAGGTCAAACTGGGAGTCCGAATTGAACTCCGTCAGTTTCCACAAGTCACACTCATCGGCCCGACCGTGTTGGAACAAACTGGAGGCCAATCGGATGAGTATTTCTAATTTTGGTCCCTCAAATTGAAGTTTTTCATTTTTTAACTAAACTAACTTGGTTAAGACGACTTGGCGCGTCGCGGTCAAACCGGGAGTCCGAATTGAACTATATCAGTTTCCACAAGTCACACTCATCGGCCCGACCGTGTTGGAACAAACTGGAGGCCAATCGGATGAGTATTTATAATTTTGGTCCCTCAAACCAAAGTTTTTCATTTTTTAACTAAACTAACTTGGTTAAGACGACTTAGCGCGTCACGGTCAAACCGGGAGTCCGAATTGAACTATGTCAGTTTCCACATGTCACACTCATCGGCCAGACCGTGCTGGAACAAACCGGAGGACAATCGGAAGAGTATTTCTAACATTGGACCCTCAAACCGAAATTTTTCATTTTTTAACTAAACTAACTTGGTTAAGAGACTTGGAGCGTCGAGGTCAAACGGGAGTCCGAATGAACTCCGTTAGTTTCCACAAGTCACACTCATCGGCCCGACCGTGCTGGAACAAACCGGAGGCCAATCGGATGAGTATTTCTAATTTTGGTCCTCAATCAAAGTTTTTCATTTTTTAACTAAACTAACTTGGTTAAGATGAGTTGGAGCGTCGAGGTCAAACCGGGAGTCCGAATTGAACTCCGTCAGTTTCCAAAGTCACATCATCGACCCGACCGTGTTGGAAAAAACCGGAGGCAATTGGAAGAGTATTCTAAATTTGGTCCCTCAAATCGGAGTTTTTCATTTTTTAACTAAACTAACTTGGTTAAGACGACTTGAGCGTCGTAGTCAAACCGGAGTCCGAATTGAACTCCGTCAGTTTCCACAAGTCACACTCATCAGCTCGACCGTGTTGGAACCAACTGGAGGCCAATCGGATGAGTATTTCTAATTTTGGTCCCTCAAACCGAATTTTTTCATTTTTTAACTAAACTAACTTGGTTAAGACGACTTGGCGCGTCGCGGTCAACGGGAGTCCGAATTGAACTATGTCAGTTTCCACAAGTCACACTCATCGGCCCGACCGTGCTGGAACAAACCGGAGGCCAATCGGAAGAGTATTTCTAACATTGGACCCTCATCCGAAGTTTTCAGTTTTTAACTAAACTAACTTGGTAAGACGACTTGGAGCGTCAAACGAGGGTCAAACCGGGAGTCCGAATGAACTCCGTCAGTTTCCACAAGTCACACACATCGGCCCGACCGTGCGGAACAAACGGAGGCCAATCGATGCGATTTCTAATTTTGGTCCCTCAAATCGAAGGTTTCCATTTTTTAACTAAACTAACTTGGTTAAGATGACGTGGAGCGTCGAGGTCCGGTCAATTGCAGGAGTCTGAATTGAACTCCGGCAGTTTCCACAAGTCACATCATCGACCCGGGCCGTGCTGGAACAACCGGAGGCAATTGGAAGAGTATTCTAATTTTGGTCCCTCAAATCGAACGTTTTTTTTTTTTTTACTAAAATAACTGGTTAAGACGACTTGGAGCGTCGTAGTCAAACCGGGAGTCCGAATTGAACTCCGTCAGTTTCCACAAGTCACACTCATCGGCCCGACCGTGCGTGGAATAAAATGGAGGCCAATCGGATGAGTATTTCTAATTTTGGTCCCTCAAATCGAAGTTTTTCATTTTTTAACTAAACTAACTTGGTAAGATGACGTGGAGCGTCGAGGTCAAACCAGGAGTCTGAATTGAACTCCGTCAGTTTCCACAAGTCACACTCATCGACCGGCCGGGCTGGAACAAACCGGAGGCCAATGGAAGAGTATTTCTAATTTTGGTCCCTCAAATCGAAGTTTTTTATTTTTAACTAAACTAACTTGGTTAAGACGACTTGGAGCGTCGTAGTCAAACCGGCGAGTCCGAATTGAACTCCGTCAGTTTCCACAAGTCACAATCATCGGCCCGACCGTGCTGGAATAAACTGGAGGCCAATCGGATGAGTATTTCTAATTTTGGTCCCTCAAATCGAAGTTTTTCATTTTTTAACTAAACTAACTTGGTTAAGACGATTTGGAGCGTCGAGGTCAAACGGGAGTACGAATGAACTCCGTCAGTTTCCACAAGTCACACTCATCGGCCCGACCGTGCTGGAACAACCGGAGGCCAATCGGAGAGTATTTCTAATTTTGGTCCCAAATCGAAGGGTTCCTTTTTTAACTAAACTAACTGGTAAGACGAATTGGAGCGTCGAGGTCAACCGGGAGTCCGAATTGAACTCCGTCAGTTTCCACAAGTAACACATCATCGACCCGACCGTGCTGGAACAAACGGAGGCCAATCGGATGAGTATTTCTAATTTTGGTCCCTTAAATTGAAGGTTTCCATTTTTTAACTAAACTAACTGGTTAAGACGAGTTGGAGCGTCGAGGTCAAACCGGGAGTCCGAATTGAACTCCGTCAGTTTCCACAAGTCACACTCATCGACCCGACCGTGTTGGAACAAACCGGAGCCAATTGGAAGTGTATTCTAATTTTGGTCCCTCAAATCGGAGTTTTTCATTTTTTAACTAAACTAACTGGTTAAGACGACTTGGAGCGTCGCAGCCAAACCGGGAGTCCGAATTGAACTCCGTCAGTTTCACAAGTCACACTCATCGGCCCGACCGTGGTGGAACAAACCAAAGGCCAATCGGAAGAGTATTTCTAATATTTGACCCATAACCGAAGTTTTCATTTTTTAACTAAACTAACTTGGTTAAGACGACTTGGAGCGTCGAGGTCAACCAGGAGTTCCGAATTGAACTCCGTCAGTTTCACAAGTCACACTCATCGGCCCGACTGTGGTGGAACAACCGAAGGCCAATCGGAAGAGTATTTCTAATATTGGACCATAAACCGAAGTTTTTCATTTTTAACTAAACTAACTTGGTTAAGACGACTTGGAGCATCGAGGTCAAACCAGGAGTCCGAATTGAACTCCGTCAGTTTCCACAAGTCACACTCATCGGCCCGACCGTGTTGGAACGAACTGGAGGCCAATCGAACTAAATTAAAGTTAAACTAAGTTAACTAAGTTAACTGTTAAAATTAAACCTCTGAAATAAAATAATTTACTCACGTGAGGTGCGTGTGCTGATGTCGATGGTGCTGCCTGTGGAGGATGGTGCTGCCTGTGGAGGAGGAATGTTGACCTGGGAGAAGGCCTGGGAGATAACCTGGGAGAGGGACTGGAGAGCTGGGCCTTGTAGTGCGTCGGTCACCTGCATCTGCATCTGGGCCAGACGAGTCTCCATCGAATCCACCAGACGAGACTCTAAGCCCGATATCCTACTGTCAATGAAGCCCATCAGCTGTCCTGGAGAAGTACCTGAAGTACCAACTCCTGCGTGGAATGCACTGGTCTGTGACCCTGAGCTGGATCCTCTAGATAACACCCGGCTCGTGTCGATGCTGTGCCCAAAACCATACACATGGCCTTTCTTGGGGCCCCAGATGCCGCAACCCATACCTCAGGATCTAACGGCGGCTGCTCGTCCTCCCCGACGTAGTTCTCTGTCATTTGTTGGTTGTATGACTCCTGCAAGAAACCAGAAAAATGATAGTAGTTAATATTCATATTAATGTGAAAAATTAAATAGTGAATATCTTCTAAATACTTACTGCAACCACTCGGGCTCTATCGCTAATGTATGTATGTTCCTTTTTTCTTGTGTGTTCTATCGAACACCTCGGAAAATGTCGGCTGCCTTTTTAGCTCCTTCTCCTATTTCACAGAAAAAACATGACATAAATGAGTACCTTTATAAATAAAAGAGACCAGAAATGGACAAATTACTTACCAATCTGGACTGATGGGTCGCAAAAGAGACAGACCCACCAGTATGCATGTTTGCTTCTGGATTCGCAGCCCGATTAACTTTCATTATTGAGGATGTTTGTTGCCATCTCTCTGCAGCCCAGATGTTGCAAAGAGTTTCCCAATATTCTCCCCTCATCCAACTGGCGCGCCCCTCCCTCCAAAGAGTCGGGTCTGCACTCTGAGAATGTTTCTCTGCATTTTTTCTCGCGTTATACATCAAATGCTTGAAATTTGATCTTGTGTCATCGTCCATACAAATCGAGACCGCGCCTCGTCCGTACGACTCGTGAATCGATGCTGGCTCTATATACATAAGAGTTAGTGAACTGCATGTATGAATACGATAAGAATTAAATTACAATACGAAATTACATACCATGAACATCTGATACAAGTGCTCCTGGACCTCCATCGGAAAATCATTGAATCTATGAATTGGCCCAGGAAAATGTGCTTGTAATGTTCTTGTGATGAATTGAGATGCTTGAGTAGGCTCTATTTTATCACTGCAATGATGTAACTGCATAATGTCAATTCTGAACTAAATTCACTTCATTGCCCATAAGAAATACATACATGTTGATTACGTACCCATTAATCCAGACCTCTCGCAGAGTGCTCTCATAAAAACTACCTCTGCCCTCCTGCAGACTACCAGCATCCTCTAGCACCGAACCTGGAAAATAATGATGAACAATATGAGTATTACAAAAATACTAAATAATGACTACAGAAATACCCTAACAGTTAAATATACAAATCTACTGGTGCATCTGGAGAATGTGTAGAGTGACCTGAGCATGTGACATTTTAATGGCATCAGAATTAATGCATACATTAAAGTATAACTTTACATATACATACCAGCTACTACAGGAGGAGACTCGGAGGATGCACCAACAGCTGTAACTAGAATAGAACGCATAAGTAATGAGGAAGATGAATGCACAATAAAAGTACATTTGTAAATATACATACCTGCAGGCACGGTAGGAGCAGAAGAACTAGAAATTGTAGCAATTCTAATAACATTAATAATAATATAAATAATTACTACAAAAATACTTGAAATTGAAATATACATACCTGCAGGCACGCTAGGAGATGCAAGAAGGACCAGCAACTGTAACAATTCTAAACATTAATAATATGTGTAAATAATGACTAACAAAATACTTGAAATTGAATATACATACCTGCAGGCACGCTAGGAGATGCAGAAGAAGGACCAGCAACTGTAAATTCTAATAACATTAATAATATGTGTAATAATGATAAAAAATACTTGAAAATTGAAATATACAAACCTAGTCCGCTAAGTAGAGGAGGTGTCCGCTCACTCGAAGGAGAACCAGAAACTGTAACAATTTTAATGGCATTAACACTACACAAGTACACATAAATAATATACAGAGAAAAATACACAGCTGATGACTATATTAGAAAAATACATACCAAGATGCGGGGAACAAAGCCTCCCACGAATGCCCCTCCTAGAACTGCTACCAGATCTTCCTCCACGCACCATATCTTCATAGAGAACAAAAATCATAATGTTTACTAGTCAATTGCTTATATTGAAAGTGAGCTGCTTTAAATATACTCTACAAGTGTGAAAAAATTCTACCATAGTTTAATTGATATCCATTTCCTCCTCAGATGATGACGATATGTCTAATTCAACCCCATCTTCATCATCATCTACACATTCATCACTGGTATATTCCTCTTCCTCACCAGAACTTTCATATTCAATATCTGTACGACGAGCACTACTGTCTTTCATCTCACGTGGATCGACTTCTTCGACCTCATTTCCGTGAGACAAGGACATTGGTGCTTCGGATTCGTCTTCTCTAATATGAGTTGTCAACTCTACATCTTCAACAAAGTCTTCTTGAAAGAATTCTGCGTTGATCTCTTCAGGTGTCTGATCAGTCATGTCCATTCATAATCAGAGAATAGTCTTGACTTAACTCTGCAAACTACCCACCAATCATTTCGTTCTTTGTTTGTACATGAAGGATAGCTTGTATAATACACTTGCTGGGCTTGTGTGGCTAAGATGAATGGCTCATAAGTATTCAATTTTGACTTATGCTTAAGCTCGACAATCCCATGTGTTGTGTCATTTCGAATGGAATTCGGATCAAACCAATGACACTTGAACAAGAATATATGATTGTCTTGTCCTAGATATTGCAATTGTAGGATCTCCTCTACAATACCATAGTAGTCATACTCACTTTCATTGTATGTACTTCCTTTTACACATACGCCACTGTTCATGGTAGATTTATTCTGCCCATAGTCTTTCGTATGAAACCTAAACCCATTGACAATAAATCCAGGATAATTCTGTGCAATTTTGGATGGGTCGTAGGCTACCTGACGAACTCTTTCATCAGTAATTAAACCTTCTTGCACCTGCGTGTAGAAAAGACTAGTTATAAAGTGAAATGAATTTTGTTGAATACTCTTTGACGGTGTACACTTACGCGTTCTCTTAGCCATAAGGCCAATAACTTCTCTCGTTCTTTTTCAACCTCAAAATCAGTGAGTTGTGGATTTTTTTGAATTAATTCTGAATCAAATTGTCTGCAATATGAATAGCAGACCACATTGAATAGGTAGAATAAAGGCAAAAAACTTAGATATAAATTTAAATTGTGAGATTAGTACTTACTCAACATAACATTCTAGCTCAGAACAATTTAAAAGAATATATATCTCTGCGGCACATAACTCTCTGTCATCCAGCATTCGAGTTGAAGAACGTCCGAAGGCACGTCCAAGATGAGTAAATATTGAGAGTTGATTTGAACCGACAGATTCCCCCCCATCATCATTACGTGGAGGTTGTGTCCGACGAGTTTGAATGTCTGCTTCAAAGTACATTGAACAAAAGTTAGAGATTTCCTCCATAATGTATGCCTCAGCAATAGAACCCTCCACTTTTGCTTTATTTCAGACTTTCATTTTAAGGTCATGCATACATCTACATCCACAATGTAATAGACAATTAGAAAAGCTATCACTTACGTAAGGTGCAATCGTACGAAGGAAATAGTTCATATTTGCATATACCTCTCAAATGGATACATCCATCTATATTGTACTGGCCCTCCGACCTTTGCTTCATATGGTAGATGTACGAGTAAATGCTCCATTGAATCGAAGAAACCAGGTGGAAATATCTTCTCCAACTTGCATACAGTGGTGACCACATTCTGTTCGATAGTTTGCACATCCTGAAGCCTGAGTTCTGATGCAGATAGAATCGTGAAAAATTGACTCAACTCAGATAACGCTCCCCATAGCTGCTTCGGCAAGATGTCACGAAATGCAATAGGTAGCAACCTTTGCATGAATATATGGCAGTCGTGACTCTTCATTCCATATATCTTTCCCTCACTGACGTTGACAGAACGAGCAATATTTGACACATAACCGTCAGGAATCTCAGTTGTTTCAGCCACTGACACACTTGCTTTACTTGTCCTCCTCCAAGCACATAAATTGCTTTTGGTTTACTTGATTTCCCATTTACTTCAACAATTTCTAACTCAGGACATTTACAGAGCATGGACAAGTCCAAGCGTGCATTCACATTGTCCTTTGTTTTACCTTTGATATCCATAACTGTGTTGAATACATTATTAAAGACATTTTTCTCGATATGCATCACGTCTAGATTGTGCCGCACAAGAAGAGTCGACCAATAAGGTAGCTCCCAGAAAATGCTTTTCTTCACCCAGTTGTGCTCCTTCCCAAAACCTGAAAGGTGTCGGGTACTGCCCATCTGTTGTGTGATATCTGGCAAATTTTCAACATGTGCTGCCATATGATGACCGGACAACCTCTCGAATATAACTTCATCTCGTTCCTTTCTGTTCTTTAGGAATGCATCTTTTTGTCTTCTAAAAGGGTGATCAGTTGGTAAAAACTGACGATGGCAATCAAACCAGCAGGACTTCCCACCATGTTTAAGTACAAACGATTTGGTATTATCCATACAATACGGACATGCTAGCCTCCCATGTGTGCTCCAACCAGATAGCATTCCATATGCAGGAAAATCACTTATAGTCCACATCAATGCCGCCCTCATGGTGAAATTTTGCTTTCTAGATGCATCATAAGTATTGACCCCCTCAGTCCATAATAATTTCAATTCATCAATCAACGGTCTTAGATAGATGTCTATATTTTTTTAGGACTTTTCGGACTAGGAATCAATAAGGACAGGAACAAATTCTCTCGCTTCATGCACATGCTCGGAGGAAGGTTGTATGGTGTCACGAACACTGGCCAGCTGGAGTAGGAAGCCATTGAACCTCCAAATGGATTAAATCCGTCAGTGCATAAACCAAGCCTCACATTACGTGACTCCCTTGAGAAGATAGGATAAACATGGTTGAAATGAATCTAAGCTTCGCCATCTGTAGGATGAGTCATAATATCCATGTCCCGACGTACTCTTTCTGCATGCCACCTCATATGTCCAGCTGTCTTTGAAGACATATACATCCGCTGCAGCCTGGGTGTAAGGGGGAAATATCGCAATGACGCATAAGGTATATCCTTTCCCCTAGAATTGACCCCTCTTTTAGGTTTAAATCTATCATGACGGCAAACTGAACAGGATACCATATCTGCATTCTCTTTGTCATACAACATACAATGATTAGGACATGCATCTATTTTCACATATCCAAGTCCTAAATCATTCACCATCTTCTTGGCACGATAAAAATTTGGAGGCAGCTTTTCATCTGGAGGTAACATGCTCTTGATGATGAGGAGGAGACGATCAAAGCAATTCTCAGAAATATGAAATTCAGATTTCAAGTTCAACAACTGTGACACCGCTGACAACCGAGTGTGCTTTTGACAACCATCCCACAATGGCTCATCAGCATCCTTAAGTAACTGATATAATCTTTCGGCTCCCTTATTCGGCACGTCTTCAGCGTATACAGGATCCACATGTACACTGAATGCCGGACAAGCAGCATCTACAACCATATCCACGTACGTACTTGTGCCTTCCACGTTACTAGGCTCGTGCGACCAGAAGTCCTCACCATGACATGTCTAATTCATATAACCTTCAACAAACCCTTTTCTGTATAAATGGCGTTGAAATTCCCATGGGGAATTCCACTTCAATTTTTTACAAATCATACAAGGACATCGGATGCCACCTTGCCTGTCTACTTCTGCATTTGGATTCCCCAATGCAAACTGAACGAAATTCTCAAGTCCGACCCTAAACTCCTGGGACACCACATGATCAACTATTCTGCGATACATCCATGAACGATCTGAAGCCATTGCTGTCCTACGCCCAAACAATATCAATAGACAAATAACTTTAAAATTATAAATCACACATCCTTCGACGCAACCGAAATGAATAGGAAGGATTTATTATTTAGATTATCACTTTTTATCCATCTTTGAATATGTGATCGCACTCAGATGACCATTTACTATGTGATTGTATTATTTGCTGAAAATTTCGGCAACATCTCCCCACACCTCTCCGATATACCAAAAATATTTATTGATTAAGATATTTTCTTAAACACTTACTAATAAGTGGTTAAGAAAATATTCTAAATCAATAAAGGTATATCAGAGAGGAGTGAGTAGACACACCCGAAATTTTCAACAAATAATACAAGCACATAGTAAATGACCACCTAACTACGATCAAACATTCACAGACTGTCCAAAATGGGACAATTCAGGACTTTGAGTTAGATATACACGTTCTCATCTTTGAAAATAAGACTCGTGCACATCAATCCCAAAGTCTTGAACGGGAGGTTCATTGACACGGGCTTAACACGCTCTCGTGAAGTGTGTGCAGTGTTAAAAGAAAATAAAAACTAAAGCATGCATATAAACAAGTGCAATAATAACCCACATAAATATGAAAAGAAAATAAAAACAATATCATACATATAAACAAGTACAATAATAAACTAAATTCACACACACATGTAAATGAATTGCATTAAAGTAAGAAGTACAATACAGATAAACAAGTGCAATAAGAAACTAAATTCACACATACATGTAAATGAATTAAAGAAAGGAGGCATGTTTGAGTGCCATGTTTTTTTGTTTTTTACCCTAGTATTCCTTCATCTATACGAGTGTTGTAAGGAAGAGCTGCACATAAACTGCTGGTTCTGCCTATTTTGGTCACTGTTCTAGTCTACTGGCTGAACTTAGAGCTATGGTTCATGGCCTCCAGCTTTGCATTTCCCATGGTTCATGGCCTCATCTTCGATCTTAATTTGATGTTATCCAAAATGGTAGATTTGGATCCTTCATTACATATTTTCTGGTTGGAGTTAAGCAGCTTGGTGGGGGATCTTAAACCTTTCTTCAGCTGGGTCTGGCAAATTTTTGGATGGTTTTCACATGACAGAGTTTTATTTGATATAATCTATAGTGGACTGTCTCATTTCAGGTTTCAGTTAAGAAGGGGATCTTCTTCTATGGAGTTGTTACTTCAGTTTTATCTTGGAAGGCTTTTTAGCTATTCTGTGGAGGTTAGCTGGGTAGAAGGGCTGAAAAGGGACTCTCATCAATTCTTTTATCATTCTTGGATGGTCTTACTTTGCAACCAGTTCTTGCTTGAGTGGAGCAGTGATTTGTCAAAATCTCCTGTGTTTATGCTTATGGATGATCCTTGGACTGTCCTTGGCAGCATTTTATATGGGGCAGAATTCATTCATGGGGCAGTAACTTTTGGATCTTATCACAAGTTGTTCTTCATATCAACTTATGGAGGAGTCAATGCTCAGAATCTTTCATTTGGAGGGACTTTCAGAGGGAGCTGCTTCTGTGGACTGTTCTTATTTTTAGCTTCATTGGAGCAGTGGAATTCATCTCATGGAGGACCTATCTCAATTCATGTTCATGGATATTCAGGGCTTTGCATAGCAGTTCAATGGACCTCTTATCACATAAGGGGTGTTTGGTTCTGGACAAACACTGGTGTGTCTCATTTGATGATGTGCAGAATGGTAGAGGGGGTTCTCTCTTCACGCTCTTTCTGGTTGGATCTGATCAGTCTAGTTGGGGCTAATCTCAGTCTGTTTTTTTTTTCTGTGGAATGGTGTTCTGGCAGAATTTTAGTTGGGATTTCCTAGCAGTGGATTTCTGTTGGAGTCTCATGGTTTCATCATATTTTTGTCCTGTGGAGGAGGCAGAAAGATATAAAATTCAAAGATCCTTGGATGCAAACAGATTTTGATAGGGTGATTGCAGTGTCTCTATGGTTGCTTGTTTGATGAAGATTTCAATGAACATCCTCTGTTTTTTTGGTGGTTCCAAGCCAATGTTGACCACTTGCACATGTAAGAACTGGTGACTCTAAAAAGTTGGCATGCAAAAAGGTATCTATCAAGTTGGGTGTGGCTTTCCTCTTTCATCTTTGGACAATGTTGTTCAAAACCAAAGCTTACACTTTACATGTCATATGTGATATCAGTATCCAGGGGGAAACTTCTAAAACTTAAACTTGCAGATCCAAATAATATACTCAGAATCTCCCATATCCCCCTTTTTTCTACCTCCTGGTGAGAAGGAAAAAAAATAGTCAAAGAAGTATACTTAATACTTTAAATGTATGCTGAAACACTAGCAATTTCAAACTCAAATGCTTATATGTTTTTAGAAACTGAGTTTTAAAATCTGAGGCATGTCATAAATGGCATCGCATTAATGTGTGTAAATGAAGTAAATATGTATTTATACATTGAGAGGAGAAGGGTAGTAGAGTCACCAATTAATAGCTTAGGATTTAACGTTAGAATTTCCTTGAAATATTTTAACTCAAAATAATTATTAGCAGAAATAACTCAGGATTTAATATTAATTTCTCATTTAAGTATTTTAAAGCTCATGGGCTTCCCTAATTGGGCTTTGCTTATCAAATGGGCCTGCTTTTCTCTGATTCTAACCACCAGGATTTAATATCATACATATATGATGATAATGACGTTTCAACTATTTTAAACATTTAAATGGCAAAATAATATAGACAAATAGAAAAGAAAGATTTTAAATGTGCACCTCCTTGCTAATGTTTAAGAAACAATCCACCAAATTAACGTCCTTGATGAGCTCCAGATGCCTGAAAAAGCAAAGCACTTAAAAAATTAACCTCCCAATCATCGCTTATATTCAGAGATTCCATAAACACTTAAAACCTACAAACTCAAAAAACAGGAAAAGATGCACTAATGAAAATATCTTCTAATCTGCATTTGCTAGCCTTGGTTTTAAACATATGTGTCATGAACTTTATGAAGAAATTTCTAACCCAACATAGAGTCTAACCCTACCAACCTTGCAATATCTCTATCAAAATTGCTATAGATGAAAGTAAAATTTATAAGCCTAAAACAATTGCACATGAAAACCATATGAACCTGAAACTATAGAACTTAAATAGTTTCCAATAAAAATTAGAAAAAGAAACACATTACTGGGTGATGCCACAACTAAGCTTGCAATTTTCTTCTGATTTTTTTTTGCTGCTCTAATCAGGTTTAAATTCTCACCTTTGTGAGTTGGTGGTGGTTTCAGAGGAGTTGGAGGCATAGGCAGTGGTGCTAGTGGAGGCTACAGAGGAGGTAAAGGCAGTACAGAAGCTACAAAGAAGCTTCTGAACAGATCTCAGGCCGGAGGGGGAGACTGCAGCTGCGCAGGTGGCCGGGGGGGAGATGAGAGGGAGATAGAGATGGAGGGAGGGAGGGCTAGAGGGGGAGACTGCAGGCTGGACCTAGGACTGTTCATGGTTCGGTTCGGTTCGGGTTAAGGCCAATTTCGGGTCAACCCGAACCGAACCGAAGTCTATTAGAATCCGAACGGAACCGAGATGGTAATGACCTGAACCGAACCGAACCGAATTGGTTCGGTTTGGATCGGTTCAACCCATCAGTTTGGAGTTGCTGGGCACTTTTTGGGGGGCTGCTCATCGTTGGTTTGGGCCTGCTGTGTTTTTTTTTTGGACTATTCACATGAGATCATCAATTTGGACCTGCTGGGGTTCTTTTTGAACTGTTCACATATAGATAATAATATTATTATATATATATATATTATATATACATACAATATATATTATATAATTTGAATTATTCACACAATAGCATTCTAACAGTATGAATTCAACAGTAACATGGATATGTAATCCATAAAAACTTCCAAAAAAAACATAAAATGCCTTCTTGAAAAGAAGTATATACATAACGTGACTTCTCTAAGTTCAAAAGACATTACATCAAAAAAATTGCATCCACACTAAATAGTCCACCATCATAAATATTAGATTTCCAAGACTCTGCATCTGCCTGCCCTTAAGAGGGACCCCCAGATAATTGAACACATCAACCTGCCTCCTGAATCCCATGATGTCCACAATTCGGTTAACACTGTATGTAGGAGTTTTATCAGAAATCACAAAATGCATCTGTGAAAATTTATCAGATATGGTCTCATCCTAACACAGAGATGGGAAGCTCTCAGGAGAAATAACTTTAAAAGTACCTCAATTTACTTGCACGATTAGTCAGTGAAAATTTCATGATTCAAAAGGCTAACCTTTTTGATGATCAGTCTGTCCCCATGCAATTTTATTTAATTGCATATATATATATATACATATTTTGATGATTAACAAAACCAAACAAGAATTTATCAATTATATCTGCTGAATATTTCATAAGTCTTAAGTACAGGAAAAATACCAAAGTCAAACAAGCCAATAAAGGTATACATTACTACTCTGAAGCTTTAATCTTTTCAACATGAGATTTCTCTAAGTCCATATCGATTTCTGTTGAAGTTCATAACGATTTTCTTATAAGACTGAAAAGTCAGGTTGTTTCAAACAAGTCGATGTCATAACGACTTCATAAGTTATCATAATGATTTCTTTAGAACTCGCAACGACTTGCTTGTTGTAACGACTTCATAAGTTATCATAACGATTTCTTTAGAACTCGCAACGACTTGCTTGTTGTAACGACTTCATAAGTTATCATAACGATTCCTTTAGAACTCACAACGACTTGCTTGTTGTAACGATTTCTTTAGTTCTCGTAACATTTCTTTGAAACTCGTAACGACTTGCTAGCCATAACGATTTTTTTAGTTCTCGTAACGATTTCTTTGAAACTCGTAACGACTTACTAGCCATAACGATTTCTTCAGAGCTCATAACGACTCGATAAGTATTCATAACGACTTGCTTTGTGCAACGATTTGTTAAGAGTTTTATAACGATTTTTGTATTGTCATAACGACTTGCCTTTCATAACGATTCGATAAGTATTTCACATCGATCTCTTCAGAATCAAAATGACTTGCCATGATTCATAACGATTTCTTATATTCTCTGTTATAAAACGATTTGCTATGACTCATAACGATTTCATAAGTCATACAGTCATCAATTTCATATCTTGATATCTTATTCATCTTAAAGCATTGACCAGTCAAAAGCCACGTAGACATCTCTCTAACGCTTTTGCATTTATGAGATCTGAACGTATCTCTGCATGCATGCAGACTATATCATCCTTTATCGTGCTTACTCTGATAACGTCCTTTAGACTTAAGCCAGTGGGCATTACTATTTTCTTGACTATTGCTACTAACGTTGACTGATATCAGAGACAGCCTATCTGTCTGCTATTTGAGTTTGATATATGTGCAGACCTTTGATGTAGCATCACGGTACAACGTTAGACAAATAGAAGCCAACGGATATCTTTGAAGATCTTATCCCTTTGCGTGCTCAAGTGATCAAAAGACTGTGACAGGAAGCTTCCAAGACTCCAGATGTCATTCAGTCTAACGACTACTCAAAAAAGAGACAACGGTCTCTTCAACGACTAGATTTCAAATTGAAGATATATATATATATATATACAAGACAGAAGAATAGAAGAATCATCGATCCAGAGACTATTTTCAAATTCTTCTGAAGAAAATCGAGAGCCAAGATCCTTCACTTCGTTTTAGCCTTTTTGCTCTCTTGCTCTCCACTAGTTTTGTGAAAATCTTAAGAGAGCCTGTTCAGTTCTGAGAGTGTGAATTGCTCATAATCTCTTCGCTCTCAGTTCTAGTTGCTTCAGATCCTCTCTTATCAAAAGCTGGATCTAGGGTCGTGAAAGTCATTTTATTCTTCTCTGTGTTGTTCCCTTCGGGTGTGAAGGAAGACCTGGTGGTATCCAGGGTGTTGCTCCCTTTGGTTGTAAAGGAAGACCTGGTGGCATCCAGGGTGTTGTTCCCTTCGAGTGTGAAGGAAGACCAGCTGAGCTGGGTGTTGTAGCGTCCTTAGGGGGACTGTTCCCTAGTTAGTGAAATCATGAGTTGTTGCTCAGGGACTGGACGTAGGACTCCTAAGGAAAGGAAGTCCGAACCAGGATAATCCTTGTGTTGTGTGTTTGTCTTCCGCGCGTGATTGTTATTTAAACTAACTGTAACTAATGTAGTTCAAAGATCGTTTGTGTGATTGTTTTTGGTTACAAGTATCTCCTAGATTAAACTTAAAAAGACCCATTCACCCCCCTCTGGGCTCGTCAACTGGGCAACAAGTGGTATCAGAGCAAGTGTCTTTGACAAAGAAAGGATCCAACGATCTGAAGAGTAAAGATCCATGGCAGCCCAAGGTAATTTTGAAGGTCAGTCCATCAACCGACCCCCTCTCTTCGATTGCGAAGATTATCCTTACTGGAAGACCAGAATGGAATACTTTTTACAAGGACACGACTATCAAATTTGGTCCATAGTAGAAGAAGGTGATCTGGAAATCACAAATGAGAAAGCAAAATGGACAGATGATGACAGGAAGAAGATTTCCCTGAATTGCAAAGCAAAGAGTATCCTATGCTGTGCTCTAAGTAAGAAGGAATTCAACAGAGTTTCTGCCTGCAAATCATCAATGGAAATGTGGGAAAAGCTCAGAATTACTTATGAAGGTACAGACAAAGTGAAAGAAACAAGAATTGATATTCTTGTCACTCAATATGAAAGATTTCAGATGCAACCAAGTGAGTCCATAACTCAAATGTTCAGCCGGTTGACTGATATCACAAATGGACTGGCTAGCCTGGGGAAAGTCTATGAAATGGGAGATATGGTAAGAAAGATACTTAGATCCTTACCGTCCTCATGGACCCCAAAAGTCACAGCAATAGAAGAAGCTAATGATCTGAAGAGAATGTCTGTAGAAAAGCTCATTGGGTCCCTCATGGCCCATGAAATCAATATGGAAAGGCTAGGAGAGTCCTCTAGCAGAAAAAAGCACTCCAACGCCTTAAAAGCTGAAGAAGATTCACCAGATGCAAGCTCAGCCGAAAGCGAAAGTAATGCAGACAGCGAAAATGAGGAAGCTATGTTATCCAGAAGGTTACAACGAATTTTAGCTAAAAAGAAGAAATCTCAATCTGGTAGAAAGTATTTCAAAAGGAATAAGGATTTCAAGAAACCAGATGGAAAAGAAGTAAAGAAAGAGAACCCATCTGCTACGAATGTAAGAAGCCAGGACACATTAAGACTAAGTGTCCTAAGTTAAAGAAGTCAGAATTCAGTAAGAAGGACAGTTCCAAGAAGTTTAGAAAGTTCAAAAAGAAAGCAATGGCAGCAGCATGGGAAAACAGCAGCGACTCAGATAGTGAGTCGAGCTCCTGCAGTGATGAAGAAACAGCCCACTTGGCTTTCACGGCAAACACTGAAGAAAAGGATAACCCTCGAGCATCCAAATGGTATTTGGATAGTGGGTGCTCAAGACACATGTCAGGAAACCAGAAGTTGTTCTCTCATCTCCAAGCTGAAGATGGAACAGTCACCTATGGAGATAATGGGAAAGGGATCGTAATAGGCAGTGGCTCTGTGAAAAACAAAGGAAAAACAGTCATAGAAGATGTACTACTAGTCAAGGGATTGAAGCACAATCTCATCAGCATCAGCCAGCTGTGCGACAGAGGCCATCAGATCAAGTTTTAAGAATCAAAGTGCAATATACTGAAGGATGGAACAATCATCTTTGAAGCTAATAGAGAAAAGAATTTGTATGTGCTCTATCTCGAAGAACTCAAGGTTCAAAATGTTTGCCTGGCAGCAAATAAAAATAAATCCACAGAATTATGGCATAGACGACTTGGACACTGCAGCATAGATGGCATGAGAAAATTGCTAAAGAAGAATCTTGTGCAAGGTCTACCTAAGGTCAGTACAAAGTTAGAAAGTGTATGTAAACCTTGTGCTAAGGGTAAGCACACCAAGGTCTCCTTCAAGTCAAAGACAGTGGTGACCACCTCAAAACCTTTGGAGCTCCTTCATATGGATCTATTTGGGCCAATGAGGACTACCAGTCTTGGAGGAAAGAATTTTGGATTTGTCATAGTTGATGACTACTCAAGATTTACATGGGTATCATTCCTAGAGCATAAAGATGATACTTTTGAAAGTTTTGTCAGCTTCAGTAAGAAAGTTCAGAAAGATCAGAAGTTCAGCATTGTGTCTATCAGATCAGATCATGGTGGTGAGTTTCAAAATGAGAAATTTTCTAGATTTTGTGATGATCAGGGATTGAGCACAATTTCTCAGCACCAAGGACACCTCAACAGAATGGCATCGCTGAGAGGAAGAACAGAACCCTATTGGACATGGCAAGAACTATGCTCTTAGAATATGATCTGCCTAGATACTTTTGGGCTGAAGCAGTCAATACAGCAAGCTATATTATAAACCGAGTAATGATCAGGCCAATCCTAAAGAAGACTGCATATGAACTATTCAAAGGGAAGAAGCCTCAGATCAGCCATTTCAGAACCTTTGGGTGCCCTTGCTTCATTCACAACAATGGAAAAAGGGACATCGGTAAGTTGGATGCCAAATCAGATGAAGGCATCTTCATGGGGTACATGTCTAAACCTAAAGGCTATAGAGTATTTAATAAACGTACCATGTTGATTGAACAATTTGTGCACATTATTTTTGATGAAACTAACCCTTCCTTGAGAAAGGAAGTAGATAGTGATGATGATGATGCAGAAGAACTATCCAAGAAACTAAAAGATGCATCAATTGAGGACAAGGATGATCCAGCTCTGGAAGAATTACAACAAGAAGAAGTTACCTTCCAAAGGAGTGGAGATACAAGAAAGATCACCCACTTGAAAATATCATTGGTGATCCATCCATTGGGATAAGAACAAGAGGTAATGTTATTCCTTGTGATTATTTAGCTTTTGTTTCTCAGATAGAGCCTAGGACAGTCAATGAAGCTCTCTCTGATGAATCTTGGATAGTAGCCATACAAGATGAATTAAATCAATTCAAGAGAAACCAAGTATGGTCACTTGTCCTAGACCATCAGACCATCCAGTCATTGGCACCAAATGGGTGTTCAGAAATAAACTGGATGAAACTGGTGCAATCTTAAGAAACAAGGCCAGGTTGGTAGCTCAAGGCTATTCTCAAGAGGAAGGTATAGATTTCGATGAAACCTATGCACCTGTAGCTAGACTTGAGGCTATTAGAATATTACTTGCATATGCATCTGCTTTGAACTTGACACTATTTCAAATGGATGTTAAATCCGCATTCTTAAATGGTTTCATAAAAGAGGAAGTTTATGTGGAACAACCTCCGGGCTTTGATGACACAGAATTTCCTAATCATGTTTTCAAACTTCACAAGGCATTATATGGTTTAAAGCAAGCACCTAGAGCCTGGTATGAAAGGCTTAGCTCTTTCCTTCTAAATCATGGTTTCAGCAGAGGTCAGGTAGATAGTACACTTTTTATAAAGTCAAAAGTCAAACACATCCTATTGGTTCAAATCTATGTAGATGATATCATTTTTGGTTCTACTGATGAGTCTCTTTGCAAATATTTTGAAAAGTTAATGCAGGGAGAATTTGAAATGAGTATGATGGGAGAACTCAACTATTTCCTTGGACTCCAAATCAAACAAGGAAGGAAGGAACTCACATCAGTCAAGCTAAGTACACAAAAGAACTATTGAAGAAATTCGGATTCGAAAATACCAAGCCACTATCAACACCAATGAGTACATCAACAAGAATGGACAGTGACAAAGATGGTAAGAAAGTAGATCAAAAGATCTACAGAGGTATGATAGGTTCACTCCTTTATTTAACAGCTAGTAGACCTGATATTCTATTTAGTGTATGCATGTGTGCTCGATATCAGCAGATCCTAAAGAATCACATTTAATTTCTGTGAAAAGAATATTTAGATATCTAGCAAGATCTCATGACTTAGGTCTATGGTATCCAAAACAATGTGAAATCAGCCTAGTAGGTTACTCTGATGCTGACTATGCTGGATGTAAATTAGATAGAAAGAGCACCAGTGGTTGCTGCCAGTTCCTTGCAGGGTGTTTGATATCTTGGTCCTCAAAGAAACAAAATTCAGTAGCACTCTCTACAGCTGAAGCTGAGTACGTGGCTGCTGGAAGTTGCTGCACACAACTCTTATGGATAAAGCAACAGCTTGAGGACTTTGGATTAAATATCAAATCGATCCCGTTGCTATGTGACAACACCAGTGCCATTAATCTCACCAAGAATCCAGTTCAGCACTCAAGGACCAAACATATTGAGGTTAGATATCATTTTATTCGTGATCATGTTGCAAATGGAAATATTGAAATATCTTTTATTGATACAAATGGCCAACTAGCAGACATTTTCACAAAAGCCTTACCTGAAGAGAGATTTACATCTCTTAGAAGGGAATTAGGCATGTGCAATTTGTGATAAAAGTTTGCTTACAAGTGGCACATTAAATTCTTAGAATTAAAGTAATTTTTTCCCTCCTTGGCGATAAGCAAAAGAAATTCAAATTGTATTGTAGTAATCTCTCTGTCATTGAAGTCCAGTTGAATAGTCAAAACCTCTTGTCGTTTTCTCCGCCGCTTGGCGCCTCACTTTCCACGTAGCATTAATTTATTCTTAAAATCGATGACAGAACGATTCATGCCTCATCGTCTACCTTTTTCCCCTCTTTTATCCTGCCGCTCGAGCCGATGCCCTAACAACTCCATCTCAATCCTCTGCGAATTTGAATCTTCCTCCTACTTCCCGCAAAATTTCGTGAGGATTCTTTCTCCTCATCTTCCGTCTCCACCCTCCGTTGTCTTTCCCACCTGAATCTATGGCCTATCATCGCCGGTAGTTTGGGTGGCTACAGCGCCGAGTTCCTCACTCCTGAGCAGCATGAGAGGTTTACTTTTGTGAAGACGAAGCTCTGTGGCAACAAAGAAGTAGATGTAGCTAATCTGCGGAAAAATGGAATGAGCAGCATAGTAGATTTGATCAATCAGATGCAGTGGACAGAAATTTCCACCTTTTCAGAGGTCAGTTATCCGGACTTGGTAAAAGCCTTTTTTGTGTGTATGAGAACCGAGGAAGATGGGTCTCTAGTTTCTTCAGTAAAGGGAACATTGATTAGAATAGACCCTGAGTTGCTGAAAGTTTTGTTCAATGTAAAAACTTCCGGATTTAGTGGGGTTCACTCTGAGGATGCCCAAGTGAAAGGTCTGGGAATTATCGGGCCCGGATTCAAGCTGAGAGACGGCAAGATCGACATAAATCAACTATCCGCCTTCAATCGTCTTCTCCATTTTATTGTCTGTCAAATCCTAGTTCCCAGAAGTGCAACGTTTTCATCTTGCACAAAGGCCGATTCGGACATGATGTACTGGGCCATTCAGAATAAGGAGATAAATATGGCCGCAGTGATAATGGAAAGAATGAAGCTTGCAAGAGATCAGATTTGGGACACCAAAAGTAAGTTAAATGTGTCCCTGCCTTATGCCCACCTACTCACCAAGATCTTCAAACACTTCGGTGTTGATCTCTCTGGGGCAGTTGTAGAGAAAATGGGCCAAGCAATCAGGTCCAGAAATCTGAAGAAGAGTGGCTTCTCTGTGGAAAACGGTGTCTGGTTCAAGGCTTCAGTGGCCGAAGGCGAGGCCATCATTATGACACCTCAGTTGTTCATCCGGAGATGGATCAGCAAATGTGGCTCCAGAATTGCCAGTGGAGTCAATTTTAGCTCCAGCAGTTGAAGCAGCAGAATCTTCAGGACCCTCCCTTGCCGAAGTTCAGTCTGAAAGTGTAGTAGAAGAAGCAAGGGTGTCTGTAGAAGCTTCAGGATTTCCAGAAGCACCAGTTCAAACTTTGCAGAAAGGCGAATTGAGGATCTCCTCCCAGAGGACATTATCCTGTTGAGGACCCACATCCCTCAATTGTAGTTGCATCGATTCTGGCAGACATCATAGATTCCATTCCTCTTATTTCCAGTGCTCCAGAAACAAGTAGCAGTGTTGCCAAAGAGACTGTGGCATCAGGCCACATTGATGAACAAATGGAAGATGTTCCAGTCGAGGTAGAGCACCAAGCTGCCCAAGGTGACTCTGTACTGGAATCTACTCCCAGTCAGGGGGAGCAAGTATCAGATGTAGAAAATGCTTCTATTGAGGGGGAGCTATCAAAAGAAGGTCCTGAAGACGCAACTCCTGATGTTGATAAGGTTAAAGAGCATAGAGATTTTTCAAACTTGGATGACAGAGAAGGGGCCACTGCAAGCTCTTCAAGCTCAGATGATGATCTCCCTCCTCCAGAAAATAAAAGTAAGAAGAAAGGAAAAGAGGTTGCCTCTGGAGTTCCTCTCCTGGCTGATTCTCCATTTCAGAGGCAGACTAAGAAGAAAGTTGTCATTCAATTGAAGCCAGTAATTGACAGGCTGAATGTTCAAGGTGAACTTCTGTGTTCTCTCCAGTCAGATGTCAACTCCATATTTTTGAGTCAAGCTTCGGCTAACAAAGAGTTGGCCCAAATCAGGAATGCTATGAAATGGTTGAACCAGGAAATGAGCAGCATGAAAGGCATGCTCTCAGATATTATCAAGGCAGTTGGAGCTCACACTCCTCCTCCTCAAGAAGCAGCAGCTTCACCAGAAGCAACACCAGGAGCAGCAGCAGCATCACAAGAGGTAGGGCCAACAGGGCCAGCTGATCAGGATGTAGGGCCAACAGGGCCAGCCGTTCAGGATGCAGGGCCAACAGGGCCATCTGAGCAAGGATCCAGACCTTTGGAGAGTGTTTCTGTGCAGATAGAGGCAGAAGAGATCTTGGCACCCAAGCCCCCAGCTCCCTCTTCCCCCTCTCACACACCCATTCCTCCAACTCAACCATCAGCTCCTACAGCACCTCCTGCTCCTCAAACCTTCAAGAAGCCTCAATCTAGAACAATTTCATCTCCTACCCCCTTTCAGTCCACCATTCCTTCTCCTTCTCTTACATTTGAGGTCCCTCCTGGATCCTCAGCTGAAGCATCCTCCTCCTCCTCCTCCGGTCCCTCCCTTGGACCCACTGATGATCTTCACACTACTTCACATTCTTTTCTTCATCCTAATCCTCCACCCACTTTCATCACTATCATACCTGAACATGCTCAACTCAGTTCTCCCTTTATTGCAAAGATAAAGGATGAATTGAGGAAGGGATTCTCAGGTCTGTGTTGAAAGTAGGAGACCATGTTCACAAGGAAGATCCTTCTATTCCTGCCCAAGAAGAGGAAACTTACTTCTACCTCTTCCTCTTCCTCTGAACCCAAATACCCTCCTTTGTGGTTTTCTCTCACAGTGGACAATCACCATAACCCACTGTATAGGGAATACCTTTCTAAAGTTGCCTATGCCACCATCATCAACCTTCCTTTCCAAAACCTTACAGATCATCTGCACACCATTTTCCCTTATACTTCTCTTTCAAAAACTGAAAAATCCAAAATTTTCTCTCTTGCTCACTCCAAATCTGAAGAGCAGTGGGGCAAAGGTCACAAGGATCTTCTCAAGAAGTTCATTCTTGCCAAATCTGCCAGATTTCCTCCAAGGGACCACTCCTTGACTCTCTCTGAGTGGTTCAGGATGTACCACCAAGAACTCTGGGCGCCCTTCATTCAATCGGAAATAAAGATGATCAGGCATTTCATGCACTTCAACAACTACAGATATATTCATAAACTTCCAGAAGTTCAGCTCTGTCAGTTCCGGAAGGCCATTTCAGCTTTGTCTCCAGTTACAGCTCACACTTCAGATGTTCAGGTCGATTTTGCTACACTTCAAATCCCTGAGGAGATAGCCCTGCCTCAAATCCACTTTCTAGTTATGGAATCCTCTGTAGGATCCATCATCTTTGAGCGTTTTGCCAGGGTTTTGGGCCGAATTAAAGTGCAGAAAGGATACCTGGTTTCCTTTTCTAGATTCCTATTCAGGGAATATCACCTGGGCCATGTCAAGGCTGAAGTTCTCTCCCCTATCTTGTCTGAATGTGAAAGGCTCACATCCTCTGAATGGTCAAACTTCTACCCCCTGTCAGCTCAGCAGTTATCAGCACTCAATGAAGCTCAGGCCAGGGAAGGCAAACCAGCTATTTCTCCAGCCACTTTCCTAGATATGAACTCCATCAATATTGTTGATGACCCCTTCAAGGTCTGGGAAGAAAGATATAAAGTGTATGTGGCTTTACACCACGCTCTCAGAGTTAACCACAATCACTACCCTGTCACCATGGACCAGTTCCTCTCCTGTGCCAGCTTTGGCACTACTCGATTTCTCAAGATGCACATGGACAAAGATGCCTATGCTGATCTTCTCTATAGGCATTTAGAACTTCATCTCAAACGGATGGCTCCCACCATGGGACCATCTTACTCTGTGTCTTTTGGTGCTTTTAAAAATCTCTTTGAAGAGCAGGAAGTTCAGGCATGGGAAACCATCTCCCATTTTGCCTCTCTGTTGTCTCCTGCCTTCTATTTACCTGTACCTCCGCAATAAATGACATGACCCTCTGTGCATTCTCTCTTTCTCTTTCTCTCTTCTTTCTTTGTCAAAGTTTATCTTTTTGCTTAATGACAAAAAGGGGGAGAAAAGTACAACAAATTCATATATTTTTATCCATGCTTAGTGTTCAGTTTTGTCATCACTAAAAAGGGGGAGATTGATGATCAGTCTGTCCCCATGCATTTTTATTTAATTGCATATATATATACATATTTTGATGATTAACAAAACCAAACAAGAATTTATCAATTATATCTGCTGAATATTTCATAAGTCTTAAGTACAGGAAAAATACCGAAGTCAAACAAGCCAATAAAGGTATATATTACTACTATGAAGCTTTAATCTTTTCAACATGAGATTTCTCTAAGTCCATATCGATTTCTGTTGAAGTTCATAACGATTTTCTTATAAGACTGAAAAGTCAGGTTGTTTCAAACAAGTCGATGTCATAACGACTCCATAAGTTATCATAACGATTTCTTTAGAACTCGCAACGACTTGCTTGTTGTAACGACTTCATAAGTTATCATAACGATTTCTTTAGAACTCGCAACGACTTGCTTGTTGTAACGACTTCATAAGTTATCATAACGATTTCTTTAGAACTCGCAACGACTTGCTTTTGTAACGATTCATAAGTTATAACGATTTCTTTAGAACTCGTAACGACTTGCTTGTTGTAACGATTTCTTTAGTTCTCGTAACGATTTCTTTGAAACTCGTAACGACTTGCTAGCCATAACGATTTCTTTAGTTCTCGTAACGATTTCTTTGAAACTCGTAACGACTTGCTAGCCATAACGATTTCTTCAGAGCTCATAACGACTCGATAAGTATTCATAACGACTTGCTTTGCGCAACGATTTCTTCAGAGCTCATAACGACTCGATAAGTATTCATAACGACTTGCTTTGCGCAACGATTTCTTCAGAGCTCATAACGACTCGATAAGTATTCATAACGACTTGCTTTGTGCAACGATTTGTTAAGAGTTTTATAACGATTTCTGTATTGTCATAACGACTTGCCTTTCATAACGATTCGATAAGTATTTCACATCGATCTCTTCAGAATCAAAATGACTTGCCATGATTCATAACGATTTCTTATATCTTGTTATAAAACGATTTGCTATGACTCATAACGATTTCATAAGTCATACAGTCATCAATTTCATATCTTGATATCTTATTCATCTTAAAGCATTGACCAGTCAAAAGCCACGTAGACATCTCTCTAACGCTTTTGCATTTATGAGATCTGAACGTATCTCTGCATGCATGCAGACTATATCATCCTTTATCGTGCTTACTCTGATAACGTCCTTTAGACTTAAGCCAGTTGGCATTACTATTTTCTTGACTATTGCTACTAACGTTGACTGATATCAGAGACAGCCTATCTGTCTGCTATTGAGTTTGATATCTGTGCAGACCTTTGATGTAGCTTCACGGTACAACGTTAGACAATAGAAGCCAATGGATATCTTTGAAGATCTTATCCCTTTGCGTGCTCAAGTGATCAAAAGACTGTGACAGGAAGCTTCCAAGACTCCAGATGTCATTCAGTCTAACGACTACTCAAAAAGAGACAACGGTCTCTTCAACGACTAGATTTCAAATTGAAGATATATATATATATATACAAGACAGAAGAATAGAAGAATCATCGATCCAGAGACTATTTTCAAATTCTTCTGAAGAAAATCGAGAGCCAAGATCCTTCACTTCGTTTAGCCTTTTTGCTCTCTTGCTCTCCACTAGTTTTGTGAAAATCTTAAGAGAGCCTGTTCAGTTCTGAGAGTGTGAATTGCTCATAATCTCTTCGCTCTCAGTTCTAGTTGCTTCAGATCCTCTCTTATCAAAAGCTGGATCTAGGGGTGTGAAAGTCATTTTATTCTTCTCTGTGTTGTTCCCTTCGGGTGTGAAGGAAGACCTGGTGGTATCCAGGGTGTTGCTCCCTTTGGTTGTAAAGGAAGACCTGGTGGCATCCAGGGTGTTGTTCCCTTCGAGTGTGAAGGAAGACCAGCTGAGCTGGGTGTTGTAGCGTCCTTAGGGGGACTGTTCCCTAGTTAGTGAAATCCTGAGTTGTTGCTCAGGGACTGGACGTAGGACTCCTAAGGAAAGGAAGTCCGAACCAGGATAATCCTTGTGTTGTGTGTTTGTCTTCCGCGCGTGATTGTTATTTAAACTAACTGTAACTAACGTAGTTCGAAGATCGTTTATGTGATTGTTTTTGGTTACAGGTATCTCCTAGATTAAACTTAAAAAGACCCATTCACCACCCTCTGGGCTCGTCAACTGGGCAACACTTTTTTCTTTGTCCTTTTTTACCACAGTCCTTCCCAATGGACCACACTTTCATGTACATATTTATTTCTTAGTAATAATATGCACAACAACATGCAAGTGATGGTAAATAGGCAGAAACAACATTATGTCCTAGCTTGCAGGTCTGCCTGGCTCAAGACATAAAGATGGATGGAAAATTCTAACAGTGCTCAACATTATGTTACCAAATAATCAAAGCTCAACATTATGTTACCAAATAATCAAAGCTCTGCAGAGAAGAACAACTTGAAAATTCTAACAGTGCTCAGTCAGCACATCAGAGAAGAATGACTACATTAAAATCACTATTGAGCAATCATGTCTTCCTCTAAAAAGAATAAAATATATATGGAATTAGAATACTACTTACCATCATCAGATGTGGGGAGCAATTTTTTGCTTCTGGAATTAAATCCAATACCTTCTTTTCCAATTGCTGAAACCTGCACATCAAATAAGACACCATCACATTGTTTTATCTTCCTATATGTAAATGCCAAGCGCAACAAATTTAAATAAGCAGAAGTGAGGATTTGGCAGCGATGAGTCGATTATTAGAAAACTGTCAAATCCTTGAATAACTAATTATACATCCATTCCTGGTACAAAAATATTAGAAAACTGTCAAAGAGCTCAGGCTCGAGACCCGCCCTTGCAATTAAGCAGGGCATTTGACTCCGACACTTCCTGTCTAGAAGAGTTGAACCCCGCGGTCACCATCTACTGAGCTCACCACAAAAACTTCTCCATTCATCACATACATCACAAATATTGGCCATTAAACTTTCACAAACCATGGGAGTAGGAGCTAGGAAGAAGAAGGGAACAAGAAGAAAAGGTGCAAGGAGACGAACATGTTGGAAAAATCAAACGCTGAACAGAGCCGCAAGCCTTCACACCGGAGGGAGATAAACCCAATTGATAGTTTGACAAACCCAATTGAATAATTTATTGGGGCTAATGTAGCAGTTCCTGATTCCTCAATCCCAGGTAGGAGAAGAGGCCAAAACCCCAAATTTTAGATCTGATGTCCAGGGTTCTGGGCTCTCTGCTATGTCCCTGTTGGTACAAATCCCCATCCCGTCCTCCTTACCCCTTCTTCTCATCCCCTTCCGGCTTCCTCATCTCTCCTCCTCCTTCCCCCCTTGGCTGCTTCCGAATTCCAAGCACACAAGCACAACCTTATGCAGACCATGGGACACGCACCACAGTAACCTAAAAAATAGACGTCCCTTTCTACTTCCATTCACAGAATAGTTAGGCGAAACGACGGGATAACCCTACCGGAACTTGAGGACCTTGGCGACGGCTTCCAGCAACGGGAGGGAGATGCCGAGGAAGTCCTTTCCAGGGTCCTTGTGAGCGGGGACACTGAGCCTGTATGGCCTCCAGAAACCTTTCTCCCTGTTCGCCACCTCAGTCTGGAGGGAGGGAGGGCCGGAGGGGGAGACTGCAGGCTAGACTTGCGCAGGTAGGGGGGGGGATGAGAGGGAGATAGAGATGGAGGGAGGGAGGGCCGGAGGGGGAGATTGCGCAGGTAGGGGGGGGGATGAGAGGGAGATAGAGATGGAGGGAGGAAGGCCGGAGGGGGGGAGGATGAGAGGGAGATAAAGACAGAGCTAGGGAGGGAGGGTCGGAGGGGGATGCCTGGACGAGAGGGAGGGCCAGAAGGGGGGGACCGCCTGTGGGGGCATGAGAGGGAGAGAGGGCAGAGGACACTTACAGAGGGAGGAGGGAGGGTCGGAGTCACCGGAGCTGCCGCGCAGGGAGGGCCGGAGTCGCCGGAGCTGCCGCGCAGGGAGGGCCGGAGTCGCCGGAGCTGCCGCGCAGGGAGGGCCGCGCAAGGTTGGTCGCCGCCTCCCCAGGAGGTCGCTGTGGCCGCCGACCGGCCGATGGAGATGACGAGGGTTGGAGGGGAGGATGCAGGAGGGGTTCGAGGGGAGGAGGCAGGAGGGAGTTGGGATGCGATTTGGGGGAGACGGGTGAGAGGGAGGTCGCCAGGGTAGGGTTTTGAAGCCGATTAATTAGATGTAATTATATGTTAGGTATGGGACATTAATTAGATGTAAGATCCTAGAATTAATTTAATTTCAGATTAGATCTTAAATGGAGCGGATCTCTTATTTCCGCATCCGCTCCGTTTAATATTTAGATAGTATTCGTATCCGAATCCGCTCCGTCGGATATGTGTTAAACGAATACGAATTTGCTTAATCGGATAAGGAGGGAGGATCGGATCCGAATAGTGAACACCCCTAGTGGGGAGGAACTAGGAAGGGTTAACGTAGGTTTTTTTATATATTTTCATTAATTTTTAATTAATCAAAAATCGGTTTCGAAAATAAGTGGTTCCAAATCCGATACTGATATATTATCAAAAAACCCGATACCCATTCCAATAAGAAATCGGTATCATCTTTTAATTCTGAACCCATTAATTTTTATCGATATCAGGTCGAAAAATCAGAATTTTGGGTTCCATTTACAGCCCTAATTTCAATAGATAACAACACAGACGATTAAAGTGTGAGTTCGTTGTGTGTGTAGACCTGAGAATTCCAATAAGAAATCGGTATCATCTTTTAATTCCAAACCCATTAATTTTTATCAGTATCAGGTCGAAAAATCAGAATTTCGGGTTCCATTTACAGCCCTAATTTCGATAGATAACAACACAGACGATTAAAGTGTGAGTTAGTTGTGTGTGTAGACCTGAGAATTCAGATTAATTATTTAAAATTTTGAGAAAGGTCCATATTGTTCTCCATATTCTAGAAGAAAAAAAAGAGCTTTTTATTCGACCTAGAATATGGGTGTGTCGACCTAATTAAGTCACTGGAGACATGAGTTATAAGTTGATTTGAAAATTAACAGAGTGTGTCAACCTGAATAGAAGAGAGTGTTGACACTCTGAAGGAAAGTGTCAACTCTCTACAAGGTATGGTCGATACTATGAAGGGATAGGTCGACACTATAAGGGATAAATCGGTCAACACTACTGGATAGATAATGGTGACAGTACTACTGGATAGATAGTGTTGACACATAAGTACGGATAGGTCAACACTAGTACTGCATAGATAGTGTTGACACTACTAGATAGATAGTGTTAACTGACACTACTAGATAGATAGGTCAACACTACTGGATAGATGTGTTGACACTACTAGTACTATTCCAAAACACAGTCAAAAGAAAAGAAGAAGAATAAGAATCCTTCAATTCACAAGAACACTTGCCTAGCTAAGACTGAGTATTAGCTAAAACATGTAAGTATACCTAATAATCTTTTTGACATTATTTTATCTTTTCTTTTATTAACACACACACACAACACACACACACACACACATATATATATATATATATATATATATATATACTAATAAATATATACACTTTACACATACCTACCACTACTTACACATGTTCACATTTAGATGCAGGTTAAATCTTACGTAAACAAGTTTATGGTAATTTTTATTTAAAATTTTCCTGAAAAAATATTTATCAAGTATAAATTGTCCTAAAAGTAGATAAATCATATTTACCTCATTAACCGTGCATCAAAAATTCTCAATATCCACATTTTTGGTATAAACATATTTTTCTGATAATTATGGTAATTTCGAACTAAATTATTACCAAAATCCAGTGACACCTTGTCAGTGTACATATGTGCAAAATTGGTGCCGACATGAAACAATATAAATCTTTAAATGATTTTTTGCTGCAAATATGCTAGGGGCTATACCTGGTATTAATTTGAGACGTCACAAAATCGGTCACAAATCTTTCTCACGTTATTGAGAATTTGTGACTGAAATAAAAACAGTCATCATTCGGTCTGTAAAATAGAGACTGATTTACTATTCGATCACTATTTAGGGATCGAATTGTGACTGAATTTAATCAATCTCAAAATATGGAGGCCGAAAAATTCAGTCCCTATTTAGGGACCGAAATAATTCAGTCCCAAATATGGAGACTGAATTAGTACAGTCTCTGTTCGATCCCTATTTAGGGACAGAATAGGGACCAAAATAATTCGGTCCCAAATATAGAGACCGAAAGATTTCAGTCTCTATTCAGTCCCTGAATAGGGACCGAATAGGGACCAAAATGATTCGGTCCCAAATATAGAGACCGAATTATTTCAGTCCCTATTCAGTCCCTGAATAGGGACTGAATAGGGACCGAACTTGTTCAGTCCCAAATATAGAGACCGCATAATTTCGGTCCCTATTCGGTCCCTAAATATAGAGACTGAATAGGGACTGAAATAATTCAGTCTCAAATATAGAGACCAAATTATTGCAGTCTCAATTCGGTCCCTATTTAGGGACCGAATAGGGACTAAAATGAATCGGTCTCAAATATAGAGACCGAATAATTTCAGTCTCAATTCGGTCCCTATTTAGGGACTGAATAGGGATCGAACTTGTTCGGTCCCAAATATAGAGACCGAATCATTTCGGTCCCTATTCAGCCGAATAGGGACCGAAATGATTCGGTCTCTATATTTGGGACCGAACAAGTTCGGTCCCTATTCGGTCCCTATTCAGGGATTGAATAGGGACCGAAATAATTCGGTCTCTATATTTGGGACTGAATAATTTTGGTCCCTATTAGGTCCCTAAATAGGGACCGAATTGAGACTGAAATTATTCGGTCTCTATATTTGAGACTGAAATTTTCAGTCTCTATTCGGTCCCTATTTCGGGACCGAATAGGGACCAAATATTTCAGTCTCTAAATCGGTCTCTATATGCACTTTTTCTTGTAGTGGCTTTTCCTATACGCATGGGTTCTAACCCTTCTTCTGACTCTTCTAGATGACGAAGAGGTAGCCGCTGGTCGGGGCCAGAAGGAGATGGCGAACTATGCCGAGACGATTCCCGTTAACCTTTACCTAATAAGGTTAGGCGAGGATACCTCCGCGAAGGGGCCCGCGTAGAAGGCGAAGGCCGTGGCGAGAGGAGGTGCCTTGAAAGAGGCGCTTGAAACGGCGACAATCACAGGGGCGGCCTCTCTCCCTCAACCGAAGAGGAAGGAGAAGCGCAAGGCAGCCCTGGTGGAGTCGTCGGCTGGGGGTCGCACCTCCGAAGAGGAGGTGTCGAACAAGCCCCGAGCTCGTAAGAAGAAGAAGGCGACGAAGCCCATGCCGCACGTTGCAAAGAGCGCCACGGAAGTGGAAGGAGAAGAGGAGGATCTTGAGCCTCTGCTGGCTCGAGAATCTCGCCAGCGTACGGGGACGTCCGAGAGGAGGCTGTCCGCTACTCCAGCTGTGGACCGCTCGGAGGCGGTTATGAAGATGTTCACCGAGCTGGGCCTGATTATGGTCAGCGATGAATCGGACCGCTCCGGAGAGCAGGCGAAGACGCCGGTGCACGAGACCCAAGATTTCCTGCCCGGTGAAGGGAGCACCAAGCAGGGTGGCGCATCAATCGAGGGCGTACAGTTCGTTTCCGAGGACGGGGCGGGCGCCGCGAGCTCGGAGAGAGGAGTGGGAGAAGTCAATGCTCTCGCTCCTGTGATGGCAGCAGAGTCTGGTGTTGGCGAGGCAGTTCTTCCGAGGGGGGATATTCCGCAAGGGAGTGGAGACATCCTGCCCCCCATGCCCCCTACCTCAGTGGTCACCGAAGGTCGTGTAGTCGGCGAGGATGCAGCCGAGGTGACCACTGAGGGTATTGTAGTCGGCGAGGATGCAGCCGTCTCCAGGGAGGAAAACACTCAAGCTCTTGGAGGTGTCGAGGAGGGCCGCGCAACAGCCCTTGCAGCATCGGCCACCGAAGTTGGTGTAGAGGTGGGGTCGGTACCAAGGCTGGAGGTCGGGGTGGATCATGCTTCGGCTTCGACGAGCACTGTTGCCGTGGCCTCCGGGTCGGGCCAGCCGAAGGATCTTGTTCCTAACGTCGCCCCAGTCCCGTCTGCCACTGCTATGGCTTGAGACGAAAGCTCTGGGGACGACGATAGGCCTCTGATGGAAGTGTTGTACCGAAGGCTCCCCGAGGTGCCCTCGGTGGCGGCGCTGGAGGCGACACTTCGCCGTGTCGAAACGTCGCCAAGAAAGCTACCCCCTAGCCCAACTGCCTCTTACCTTGATCGCCTAGCAAGGTGCCAGGACCTTCCCGCCGAGAAGACTCCAGAGATGTCAGCAGAGGAATACCATCCTGATAGCCAGGATGATGACGTGGCGAGCGACGTCGATCTGGAGGCTCTTGCGGATGGAATATCCACGTCGCTAGGCGTTCTGAAGGCTTTGGCTGCTCGGTCCCGAAAGCAGAAATACTTGTACGAAGCGCAGTCGGCTTTCTGCAAGGACCTTACGGCGAGACACAAGGCTCACGAGGCAGATTTGGAGGAGGAGGTGAAGAACCTTAAGACTGCCCTTAAAGCCTCGGAGCTAAATGTCGCCGTGGCCCAGACCGAGAAGGATGCTCTGGCTAAGGTGATCTCAGATGCCGGGGTCCGTGCCGTGACGGATTATAAGGCCGGACCTGATTATAGGGAGGAATTGGAGCAGTATGGGGCCCGCTGCTACAGGATAGGTCTTAACGCTGGAAAGGAGTTCGGAGAGCGTTTATCCTGGGTCGAGCGCGCTCGAGAAGCTTTCGAGGCCGCTGTTCGGGAGTGCAGGCGCCGCACCGATGATGCCCGCTTGGATGATGTGCGCTTTGCACAATTCCAGTCTGGGCGGATGCCTTCTTCAGATGAAGGCGCTGGCCCTTCCGAACAGGCTCCTTAGTTTTTTCCGGCTCCATGTTCTTCTTATACTCTCTTTTTGTAACCGTGGCCAAGAAGGGCCACATGTATGTAAGCACAAAACTTCTTGTAAATGAAATCTTCTGCTCATGAACTTGTCTATAGCTTCGCTTTCTCTATCTTCTCCCTTTTTGTGGTTATTCCTGCTCGGATCGGAATCCACTAGCTCCATGAGCGTTGCATGTAGGACGCAGACCGTTGAGAACCGTAGAAGGGTTCCGATCAGGTGTGTATGCCAGATGCCTTCGAAACAACAAGAATAGGGAGAGGAGAGGTAGGATGCTGATAAAAAAAAAGAAGGGGAGGCTTTTATAAATGATAAGCCTTAAGATTAGAGACATGCCATGTGACGGAACGCCTCGGTCAAGCCCGTTAAACCGGTAACGTACTTGATCCGAGTCCGCCTCCGCGAACGGGTCGAAGCCTCGCAAGGGATACCAAACCACAGTCCGTGAAAACATAAAGGAACACACCATTTCATTATATATTTCACAAGTTTACATAGCCATATTTCCACAAAACTAAAAAGAACGTACAAGAGCCTGGGGCATACCCGAGGTACAACTAAAGAAAGGTAAGCAACTGCAAAGCTACATGCTGGAGAACTACCCCGCTGGAGGTTCAGACCCTGCACCGCTACGACGCGGCTCGGAATTGGACGTCGGACGAGAAACGTCCTCCTCGCTCTCACCTGTAGGGGTAGGGGTGAGCCTCTCTAGTCACTAGCTCAGTAGGGAACTCCTCCAAAACCGAGCAAACCAAACATCACAGGTACAAAACAATAAACAACTCTAATAATTTATAGAACAGCTACGCAGGTAAGTAAAGCTGTAAAAGTACTCACCGTCTGCCGACTACGAGAAACAACCGTAATAATTAAATGGCAAACCAGAACAGGTGTACAAGCTAAAGTAGAGACAGCCAACACGAGCCACGTGAACTGGTTCGCGACACCAGAAACTGACTCGGACAACTAACACAGGTCTACCTCTCAGTCTCGCAGCCACGGACGAAAGGTCCAGCTGCCGCTCCACGTAAAAAGGTCAAGCAACTGTGGAGACCAACTAAACACCACCACCTGCAGACCACACGGTCACAGGCCCATGCCTGGCACCTCCAGAGACCCTGGCCTGGGCTCGCTAGAGTGAGGCACTGGAAAAGGACTAGCTGGGGACCAGTGTCGACTACTGGTGTCCGTACCCCCAACTACGAGCGCGCTACAAGTGACTAAAACAAACTCACATGTCACTGTCCCACTGTAGTCTTTCCCTCAGCCGGACGTGCAACTCAAACACAAGAGTGAGGGTGTCCAGGTCAGACGACACAGACCTCGACGGTACAGCACACGTACCGGGACAAAACCCCGAGCTAACAGCCTGGCTCACAAAGAACCTGGGGCACCCAACTGGAGAGGTAACCATGGTAGGCGTCGTACTACTTCCCACGTACACAAAACCACGTGCACGCCACACACAAACCACGTGAAACCTCACGTAAACCACAAGTAACCACGGTCCACCACACGTGAACCCAACTGACTCGCGTAAACAATGTGCAGTCACTAAAGTAAGCAACTAACAACATACCTTGTATGCTAAACACGGAAACCAAGTGCACTCAGTGCACCTCATGTGCCAACACACATGCATTATTGATAAATGCTGTAATTAGTCATTTCTGTTCACAAACTGTAGGCGGCAACATCGACTGCCGCTTACACCAAGTCAACGGCAAGGAACCTGGCCGTCAACCTCCTGGCTGAGGAGCTTGCGACAAGCGATCTTGACGCCAAGTTCTCCGGCCATAAACCCTGCAGAAACCTAATCCGGCTCTGCGGGTTTTCTAACCATTAAAATAACAGAAAAAAAACATACTGTAACGATCCCTCTAACATCCATGCACCATATTTAAATCAATACAACATGTTTTACTACCTAAATTTACCAAACCACCCATTAACCCCGCATGGTGCAACCTTATCGAACATGCATTATCATGCTGATTCAGGTGGTTATGATGTATTTTAATGTTTCTACGGAGCTAAACGGGTTCGTCCCCTACCTCAGAACACGCTAGAACCTCCCGCAATCTCCCGGTTCACGCCGAGCCCTCCGCGAGCTCCCACGCGAATTGCACCACGTCACGGCGTTTCCTCGCGCAGTTCGGCAACGCCACGCGTTCTACGATCGTCCAACAACTCCTCGGAACCTGTTAGAAGCTTCAGAGACTCGGGGGCAACAAGTTGGGGCAAGAGGGGAAGAGAGTGAGCTGAGAGAGCTGCTCTTGGGTGAGCCTATAACCTGCATCATTCTCAAGTTGGCGTCAACCCCTATGCCGCCAATAGGAACCGCCACCCTCTGCGTCCACATCTACTGCCGCCAAGTTCATGCAGTAAACGTCCACTAACCTGGACGCCAACAAGTCAACGACCACCCCTGGCCGCCAACTTCAACTGAACAGCAGCAGGTCTTGTTTCATTTCAGGACCAACCCTGCTCTTCACCTGCTCAAACCACACATTCACACCACACATTCCACACAACTAGCTCACATTGGCCTCACAACGGCCACACAACCAACTCACACATGATCCGCATGGATCCGAAAGGCACGCGACGTTACATTACTATCAACTAAAAAGAAAATTTCGACCTCGAAATTCATAACATAATTCAAAGTTAAACAACTCAAACATGCATACCTTTACAAGTACTATCATCTAAAAAGAAAATACACAAGCTTACTCAAACAGATAGGGATACCCATTAGCCATTTCCGCGGCCAACTCCCAGGTATCCTCACCTTCCAACCTATTTTCCCATCTTACTTTAACTAGCTCAATCTCTTTATTTCTTAACTTTTTCATCTTTCAATCTGTGATCTGCACCGGATACTCTGGCATAGTCATGTCCGGCCTCAGGTCACCGCCTTGATATCTAATTATTTGAGCTGGATCTTCAATACACTTTCTTAACATGGAGATATGGAAAATATCATGCACATCTGCAAAATCAGCTGGCAAATCCAACCTATAAGCTGTTTCCCCAATTCTTTCAATCACCTGAAAAGGTCCTACATACCTTGGACTCAATTTTCCAGACTTGCCAAATCTCATAATACCTTTACTCGGGGAAACTTTCAGAAAAACAAAATCTCCCACCTCAAACTGAAGTGGTCTCCTTCGCACATCTGCATAACTTTTCTGTCTACTTTGAGCTGCCTGCAATTTTTCGTTAATAAGCTTTACTATTTCAGTGGTTTGCTGAATCAATTCAGGACCCACTAATTGTCTTTCTCCCACTTCATGCCAGTTCAATGGGGTTCTACATGGCCTTCCATATAAAGCTTCATACGGTGCCATCCCAAGACTGGTATGATAGCTATTATTGTAGGCAAACTCAACCATTCCCAAATGATGCTCCCAACTGCCTCCCCAAACTAAACAACAAGCCCGAAACATATCTTCAATTGTCTGAATAGTCCTCTCTGTCTGACCATCTGTTTGGGGATGATAAGCGGAGCTATACCTCAATTCAGAACCAATTACTTTCTGCAGACTTCTCCAAAAACCAGAAGTAAATCTTGGATCTCTATCTGATACAATAGTCTTCGGAATACCATGCAGTGGAACAATTCTTTCAACATAAATATTTGCCAATCTGTCCACTGTCCAAGACATACTCACTGCTACTAATCTGCATGCCTTAGTCAATCTGTCAATAAATACCCATATTCCATTATGTTCGGAACTCGACCTTGGTAAACCTGCCACAAAGTCCATCGCAATATCATCCCACTTCCACTGTGGAATAGGCAACGGTTGCAATAGACCTCCAGGCTTCTGATGCTCTGCTTTAATTTGCTGACAGATAGCACACCTTGCAACAAACTCTGCTATTTCTTTCTTCATATGAGGCCACCAAAAATGCTTTCTTAAATCATGGTACATTTTAGTACTACCCGGATGGATAGTGTACCTAGATTTATGAGCCTCTTCCAGAACTCGCTGCTTTACCTCTCTTTCTGCAGGAACAAACAAGCTGCCTCGAAGCCTGACCATACAATTATCATCAATAGAAACTCCTTCCATTTTCATAATTTCAACTAGACCTGCATCTGCTCTCTGAGCCTCAATAATCTGCCAATACAAAGACGGCTCTACAGCGCTAGCAGCTAGAATTGCCCGTGCTGACTGCTGGGCACATACAAGGAATTCTCTGCTATTTCTTCATATAACTTCCATTCTTTAATCATCATCAGATTCATATATGCCTTTCTGCTCAAGGCATCTGCTACAACATTGGCCTTACCCGGATGGTAAGCCAAACTGAAATCATAATCCTTCAAATACTCGATCCATCTGCGCTGGCGAAGATTCAAATCTTTCTGCGAGAAGATATACTTCAAGCTTTTATGATCTGTAAAGATCTCAAATCTCTCGCCATACAGATAATGCCTCCACATTTTTAAAGCAAACACAACTGCTGCCAATTCTAAATCATGAGTGGGGTAATTCTCTTCTGCTGGCTTCAATTGCCTGGATGCATAGGCTAGCACTTTACCATGCTGCATAAGCACTGCACCAAGTCCTCTCCTTGAAGCATCAGTATACAACACAAAACCACCACTCCCAGCCGGTAATGTCAATATAGGTGCTGATGTAAGTCTCTTCTTTAATTCCATAAAACTTTTCTGACATTCACCGGACCACACAAATGGCACCCCTTTCCTGGTCAATTTAGTCATAGGTGCCGCAATCTTAGAAAAATCTTGAATAAAGCGCCTATAATAACCTGCCAACCCCAGAAAACTTCTAATCTCGGTTATTGCCTTAGGCACTCCCCACCTTGACACAGCTTCTACTTTACTTGGGTCCACTGCTATTCCTTTAGCTGAGATAACATGACCCAAAAACTGAATTTCCTTCAACCAGAATTCACACTTACTGAATTTAGCAAACAGCTGGTTATCTCTTAACAACTGCAAGGTAAACCTCAAATGAGCTGCATGCTCCTCTTCAGATGCTGAATAAATTAGAATATCATCAATAAAGACCACAATGAATTGATCTAAATATGGATGAAAAATTCTATTCATCAGATCCATAAAACCTGCAGGAGCATTAGTCAACCCAAAAGGCATTACCACAAACTCATAGTGACCATATCTGGTTCTGAATGCTGTCTTATCTATATCCTCTTCTTTGATTCTCAACTGATGGTACCCGGACCTCAAATCAATTTTAGAAAACACCTTTACTGATTGCAACTGATCAAATAAATTATCTATTCTTGGCAACGGGTACTTATTCTTGATGGTCACATCATTCAATTTTCTATAATCAATACACATCCGAAAACTTCCATCTTTCTTTTTCACAAATAAAACCGGCGCTCCCCACGGGGAATGACTCGGTCTAATGAAACCCTTCTGCAACAACTCTTCTAATTGCTTTTTCAATTCTTTAAGTTCTGCTGGTGCCATCCGAAATGGAGCTTTAGAAATCGGCATGGTACCTGGCAGCAACTCAATAGAAAAGTCCACCTCTCTATGTGGAGCTAAACCAGGCAAATCTTCCGGGAAAACATCAGCAAATTCCCTAACCACGGGAACTGCTTCCATTGGCTGACTGGCCTCTACCAAACTTACCGAGGCTAAATAAGCCACACACCCATCATTAATCAACTTTCTAGCTTTAATTGCAGAAATTAGAAACTTGGAGGTATAAAAAGGCATACCTTGATATTCAAACACTGCACCATTAGGATGACAAAATCTGATCCTTTTCTTTCTGCAATCTAACATTGCTCCATACATTTCAAGCCAATCCATACCCAAAATGATATCATAATCTGACAACTGCAGGGCATACAACCGACCCGGCATCTGGTTCCCTTCAATCATAACAGGAGCTTCATCTATATAGCTCGAAGTGAGCAAGAACTCACCTGAAGGAACCTCCACCACTAACTCACAAGACTTCTCTTCTAAGGGATGAGCTATGCAATCCAGAAATTCTTCGAAAATAAAAGAATGAGAGGCACCCGAATCAAATAAGACTCTTGCTGAATATTCATAAAGAGGTAAAGTACCTTCTATCATATTTGACGCCTCTGCCTGGGCTCGGGTGATAATAGCCATAACCCGGCCTCTCCCTCGCTGCTGCGGTACTCCTCTGCCACGACCTGTCTGTGGCTGCTAGAACTGCTGAGGCTGCTGCTGCTGCTGCACACCTCTGCCATACCCATATTCTCTTGCATAGGGACAATTGCGGATCAAATGTTCCGGCTGATTACAATTATAGCATCTATAACCTGGAGAAACAATAGGCTGCCTGGCAGTGCTCTGCTGCGACTCCTCCACCTCAGGCCTACCTCGGCCCTGCTGCAACTGCTGACGACCTCCCCATCCTCTTCCTTTGCCTTTAAATGCTTGCTTTAATTTATGGCCCCATTTCCCGAAACCAGATGAAGAAGGTCCTGCCGGTGCCTTGCCCTTGCTTGCACCTACTGTCTGTTGCGGTAGCCGAAAACTACATGTACCTGATTCACCTGCCTGGCGAGTCCGGATAGACCTCTCCAAAGTAGCTGCCCTCTGCGCTGCCTCTTCCACTGTCTTGCACATAAGAGGTACTATCGCATCATGCAGTTCCACCCTCAAGCCTCGAATAAAGTACTCAACCATCATATTATTATCTGATACCACATAGGGCGCATAACGGCTAAGTGCCATAAATCTCATCTGATACTCTAAGACTGAAGAGTTACCTTGCTGGAGAGTTCAGAATTGCTCTCTTTTTACTTGCTGCACTTGGATCGGAAAGAATGTGTCATTAAACACATCAAGAAACTCCGGCCAAGTGATAGCTTCTTCCGTCCTGCCTGCAAAAGTGGTTTGCATCTTCAATCGCCACCATTCCAAAGCAAAACCTCTCAACTAGTAAGCAGCTAACACCACTTTATCCGTTGCCGAACATCTCATGGTTTCAAAAACTCTTTCTATTTCATGAACCCAGTGCTCGGCTATTTCTGGATTCGGCCCTCCTGAATAAGTAGGCGGTTGCAATCTCAGAAACCTCTCAACTTGCATCACTGGTTCTTCAGCTAATTGCACTGGCGGTGGTGGTGGCACAGGTGCTACAAAAGGCACCTCCACTCTCGGCGGAACAGGAGCAACAGGTACAGCTTCTCCATCCCTAGGTGGCACTGCAACCGGTGGCACTGGCGCTTGCTGATCCATTCTCGCCTGAATATCCGTGAGGCTCTCCCAAATTCTTTCTATCATTCGCTGGGTGCTTTCCTCCGGATCATTTCCTCCACCACCCCAATCTCTCCTATCAGCCATTCAGAAACTTCTACATACACAAAACACCAAACAAAAATCAAACACCAATTATCGAAAACCAGGGTCCCTACCAGCAGTGTATAAAGACCGAAATAAGGCTATGTATCCTTATAATTCCCTTACATTAACACAGACCTTGCTCTGATACCAACTGTGACGGAATGCCTCGGTCAAGCCCGTTAAACCGGTAACGTACTTGATCCGAGTCCGCCTCCCGCGAACGGGCCGAAGCCTCGCAAGGGATACCAAACCACAGTCCGTGAAAACATAAAGGAACACACCATTTCATTTATATATTTCACAAGTTTACATAGCCATATTTCCACAAAACTAAAAAGAACGTACAAGAGCCTGGGGCATACCCCGAGGTACAACTAAAGAAAGGTAAGCAACTGCAAAGCTACACTGCTGGAGAACTACCCCGCTGGAGGTACAGACCCTGCACGGCTACGACGCGGCCTGGAACTGGACGTCGGACGAGAAACGTCCTCCTCGCTCTCACCTGTGGGCGTAGGGGTGAGCCTCTCTAGTCACTGGCTCAGTAGGGAACTCCCCCAAAACCGAGCAAACCAAACATCACAGGTACAAAACAATAAACAACTATAACAATTTATAGAACAGCTACGCAGGTAAGTAAAGCTGTAAAAGTACTCACCGTCTGCCGACTACGAGAAACAACCGTAATAATTAAACGGCAAACCAGAATAGGTGTACAAGCTAAAGTAGAGACAGCCAACACGAGCCACGTGAACTGGTTCGCAACACCACAAACTGACTCGGACAACTAACACAGGTCTACCTCTCAGTCTCGCAGCCACGGACGAAAGGTCCAGCTGCCGCTCCACGTAAAAAGGTCAAGCAACTGTGGAGACCAACTAAACACCACCACCTGCAGACCACACGGTCACAGGCCCATGCCTGGCACCTCCAGAGACCCTGGCCTGGGCTCGCTAGAGTGAGGCACTGGAAAAGGACTAGCTGGGGACCAGTGTCGACTACTGGTGTCCGTACCCCCAACTACGAGCGCGCTACAAGTGACTAAAACAAACTCACGTGTCACTGTCCCACTGTCGTCTTTCCCTCAGCCGGACGTGCAACTCAAACACAAGAGTGAGGGTGTCCAGGTCAGACGACACAGACCTCGACGGTACAGCACACGTACCGGGACAAAGCCCCGAGCTAACAGCCTGGCTCACAAAGAACCTGGGGCACCCAACTGGAGAGGTAACCACGGTAGGCGTCGTACTACTCGCCACGTACACAAAACCACGTGCACGCCACACACAAACCACGTGAAACCTCACGTAAACCACAAGTAACCACGGTCCACCACACATGAACCCAACTGACTCGCGTAAACAACGCGCAGTCACTAAAGTAAGCAACTAACAACATACCTTGTATGCTAAACACGGAAACCAAGTGCACTCAGTGCACCTCATGTGCCAACACACTTGCATTATTGATAAATGCTGTAATTAGTCATTTCTGTTCACAAACTGTAGGCGGCAACATCGACTGCCGCTTACACCAAGTCAATGGCAAGGAACCTGGCCGTCAACCTCCTGGCTGAGGAGCTTGGCGACAAGCGATCTTGACGCCAAGTTCTCCGGCCATAAACCCTGCAGAAACCCTAATCCGGCTCTGCGGGTTTTCTAACCATTAAAATAACAGAAAAAAACATACTGTAACGATCCCTCTAACATCCATGCACCATATTTAAATCAATACAACATGTTTTACTACCTAAATTTACCAAACCACCCATTAACCCCGCATGGTGCAACCTTATCCGAACATGCATTATCATGCTAATTCAGGTGGTTATGATGTATTTTAATGTTTCTACGGAGCTAAACGGGTTCGTCCCCTACCTCAGAACACGCTAGAACCTCCCGCAATCTCCTGGTTCACGCCGAGCCCTCCGCGAGCTCCCACGCGAATTGCACCACGTCTACGATCGTCCAACCACTCCTCGAAACCTGTTAGAAGCTTCAGAGACTCGGGGGCAACAAGTTGGGGCAAGAGGGGAAGAGAGTGAGCTGAGAGAGCTGCTCTCGGGTGAGCCTAAAACCTGCATCAATCTCAGGTAGGCGTCAACCCCTATGCTGCCAATAGGAACCGCCACCCTCTGCGTCCACATCTACTGCCGCCAAGTTCATGCAGTAAACGTCCACTAACCTGGACGCCAACAAGTCAACGACCACCCCTGGCCGCCAACTTCAACTGAATAGCAGCAGGTCTTGTTTCATTTCAGGACCAACCCTGCTCTTCACCTGCTCAAACCACACATTCACACCACACATTCCACACAACTAGCTCACATTGGCCTCACAACGGCCACACAACCAACTCACACATGATCCGCATGGATCCGAAAGGCACGCGACGTTACATGACAAGTCCTGGGTATGGCTTCGCCACTAGGAGTAGTTAGCTTATACGAGCCTTTTCCGAGGACATGGGTGACCTGATAAGGTCCTTCCCATTTGATGGCAAGTTTGCCTACTGCTCTTCGGGGATCCGAAGCCGAACAGTGGCGCAAAACCAGATCTCCCACATTGAATCGCCTTTCCTTGACTCGCGCATTATAATACTGTGCGAGTCGTTGCTGATAAGAAACGAGGCGAATGCTGGCGTCACTTTGTCATTCGCCAAGCATGTCCAAGTTTTCCCGAAGAGCATGGTTATTGGCGGCTTCGTCGAAGTGGGTTGTTCGGATGGTGGGAAGGGCTACTTCCAGAGGTACAACTGCTTCTGAGCCGTAGGCCAAATGGAAAGGTGTTTCCCTCGTAGCTACCCGAGCAGTCGTTCGGTGACACCAAAGGACGTTAGGGAGCTCGTTAATCTATGATCCACCTGCAGCCTCCACTCTTGTGCGGATCCCGTGCAGCAGTGTTCGGTTGACGTTTTCGACCAAACCGTTAGCCCCGGGATGAGCCACGAAGGTGAAGTGGTTGTAGATCTCGAGTTCGGCGCATTTTTGCTTGAAGAAGGTGCTGTCGAACTGCTTCCCGTTGTCAGAGGTGATCACCCTTGGGACGCCAAACCTGCAGAGAAGGTTCTTCCAGACGAACTTCCATGCGTCTTGTTCGGTGATTGTGGCGACAGGTTCAGCCTCGATCCACTTAGTGAAGTAATCGATGGCTACGAACAGAAACTTCTTCCGTCCCTGGGCCTCTGGGAAGGGACCCAAGATATCAATGCCCCATCTGGAGAAAGGGCGCGGCTCGAACAGGCTGTGAAGCTGTTCGACAGGCTGCTTGATGAGTTCTCCGAACTTCTGGCATTCTGGGCATTTCTTGACGAAGGACATGCAATCCTTCTGAAGAGAAGGCCACCAGAACCCTGCTCGGATGATGCTGCGTGCTAGCGTTCTGCCCCCCAGGTGGCTTCCGCACAGCCCTTCGTGGACTTCTTCTGTGGTCGCAAGGGCCTCCTCAGGGTTGAGGCAACGCAGAAGAGGTCTTGAAAGGGACCGTCGGTACAGCTTGCCTTCTACGAGGGTGAAATGCTGAGAACGCATCCTGACTCTCCGAGCTTCGCCCTGTTTGGGCGGAAGCTCTCCCCGGAGTAAGTATGCCAAGAGAGGGTCCACCCAACTCAGAGTTGGTGGACCCGTTTCTACGGCTGCTACATTTATCTCCGTGCTCGGTAAGGCGAGCTCTTCAATAAACACGGAGCGGGAAGGGGCGATGTCACCTGAAGATGCCAGTTTGGCCAGTGCATCAGCTCGCACATTCTGCTCCCGTGGAACATGTATAACTTCGAAGTATACGAGGTCCTCTGCTTGGCTCTTGACCTGTTGGAGGTATTGAGCCATGCGGGGTTCCCTCGCTCCGAACTGCCCACTCACCTGGCTGGCAACCAATTGAGAGTCACTAAAGACTCTAAGCCGAATGGCTCCAAGGTGCCTAGCCATGCGGATACCGGACAACAAAGTTTCATACTCGGCTACGTTGTTGGAGGCCGGAAAGCGGAAGCGGAGGGCGTATTGGAACTCTAACCCCTCCGGAGAGGTGAGGACCAAACCAGCTCCACTCCCTGTGACGTAAGAGGATCCGTCGACGTAGAGCTCCCATGGGGGCTCATCTGCCAACGGTGGATCCTGCTCGGCCGGGAGGGTACATTCCGCCACGAAGTCTGCTAGCGCCTGCGCTTTGACCGCCGTCCTCGGTCGAAAGCTGATGTCGAACTCACCAAGCTCTATTGCCCATTTGATTAGCCTACCAGAAGCCTCCGGCCGCTGAAGGATGGATTTCAGGGGCTGGTCGGTTAGGACCGTAACGGAGTGGGCCTGAAAATAGGGCCTAAGCTTCCGGGCAGCTGTGACAAGAGCGAGGGCGAGTTTTTCTGTTCGGGGGTACCTCCTTTCAGCCTCTTGGAGGACCCTGCTGATGTAATATACTGGATGCTGCGCCGCTCCTTCTTCTCTGATCAAGACTGCGCTGATGGAGTGTTCGGTAACCGAAAGATACACAAACAGAGGTTCCCCGAGCACAGGTTTTGAGAGAACAGGAGGGGCTGCCAAATATGCCTTCAGCTCGGTGAAGGCAGCCTCGCATTCGTCAGTCCACCGTACTTGCCCCCTTGCTTCGAGGTGCTTTTAGGGCCTCAGAGCAACTTGAAGAAGTTAAAACTTCTTTCTGCTGCTCGAGACATGAACTGGTTTAGTGCCGCCAGGCGCCCCGTCAGACGCTGGACGTCGCGCATTGTCTTTGGACTGCTCATCTCAAGCACGACTTGGATCTTTTCCCAGTTTGCCTCTATTCCTTTGTTTGATACGAGGAAACCGAGGAACTTGCCCGACCGAACACCAAACGCGCACTTGGCAGGGTTAAGCTTCATATTGTACTTTCGCAGAGTTGCGAAAGTTTCCTGGAGGTCGGAAATGTGGTCAATGCTCGGAAGCGTTTTGACCAGCATATCATCCACATAGACTTCCATGTTGCGCCCGATCTGCTGCTCGAACATCTTGTTGACCAGCCGCTGGTAAGTTGCGCCTGCATTCTTCAGACCGAACGGCATTCTGGTAAAACAGTATAAGCCTAGGTCTGTGACGAACGTCGTGGCATCTTGATCCGGGGGATGCATACTGATCTGGTGGTAACCAGAGTAGGCATCCAAAAAGCTGAGAAGCTCGTGACCGGAAGTAGCATCCACCAGCTGGTCGATGCGCGGTAGAGGAAAGTTGTCCTTGGGCGTTGTTTTATTGAGATCTTTGTAATCCACGCACACACGCCATTTACCGTTGGCCTTGCGTACGAGGACCACGTTAGAGATCCATCTTGGGAATTGGGCTTCTCAGAGGAGCCCAACAGTCCGGCTCTTGACTACGTGATCCTGAATCGCGGTCTGCCGTTCTCGGTTCACAGGTCGCCTCCTTTGCTGAACCGGTGGGACCCGGGGATCCAACCGGAGGCGATGCACCATTACCTCGGGGGAATGCCCGGAAGCTCATCATCGGACCAGGCGAACACGTCCAAATTGGCCAGCAGGAAGGTTGTGTAGCGCTGCTGCTCCGCCTCTGTCAACAAGGCGCCAATGTATAGGACGTGTTCGGGGTCTTCGTCTACCTGGACGGGGATTAAATCTTCGGCAGGTGTTCCTCGGCTGGTGGAAGGTTGTTCGGTCGTTGGAGGGTCTGGATCAGCGAGTGGTTGCTTGTCCCTTAAGGAGAGGACATAGCAACGGCGAGACTCGCGCTGACACCCGAGTACTTCGCCAACTCCACTCAGAGTAGGGAACTTCATCTTCTGATGGAGTGACGAAGGTACCGCTTTTATACGCCGATCAGACCTCTGCCGAGGATGGCGTTGTATCCAGGCATGTTGTTGATGACCAAAAAGTCAACAATCTTGGTCACAACCTTTGGAGCCGTCCCTAAAGTGATCGGGAGGCGAACTCTTCCCATGGGCTGGACCGAAACTCCCGAAAAGCCGAACAGACGTGAGTTTACAGGGGTGAGTTGATCGGTTCTCAGGCCCATGAGGACAAAACAGTCGTAAGCCAAGACATCGGGGGCGCTTCCATTATCCACCAGAATCCGGCGCACATTACAGTGGTTGATGGTGGCCGAAATGACCAACGCATCGGTGTGCGGGGTCGTGACCCCTACAAGATCTTCGTCCGAGAAGGTTATAACCTCCTCGGGCTGTGCGCGTGCAGGACTGGTAGGATATGGAGCCGGCCGAGGTGCCGAAGGCCTATCTACGACATGCACTCACCTTGGTAGTCGCGTCGGCTTTGAGTGCTTTCTCCACCTGCGCCGAAGCCTCCCGCGATCACGTTGATCTCCTGCCCATTGGGCTCATTGTTGATCGGCTGCTCGGGAGTCCGCTCTCGGCATCTGGGGCGCTCTTCATTCCGGCGCACGAACCGTCCAAGGTAGCCACGCTTGATAAGGTCTTCGATTTCGTCCTTAAGCTGGCGGCACTCGGCGGTGTCGTGGCCGTGGTCGCGATGAAAACGACAGTACTTGTTTTGATCGCGCTTCCGGGGGTCGGAGCGCATCCTCTGTGGCCACCGAACATATGCTTCGTTCCTGATCTCTGCCAGGATCTGTTCGGGTGCCACAGTGAGAGGGGTGTAGTTGGTGAAGGGGCGCGGATGGCGCGGCGAGTCACCGTTGCATCGTCCCTTCTTCCGATCACGGTCGGAACCGTTGTCGGAAGGCCTCTTCTTATCCGACTGCTCCCCCTGCTCTGCCCTACTTGCTGCCAGGCTCTCCTCGCAAGCCGCGTGGCGCTGTGCGATGGAGAGTAGCTCGGCAAGGGTGGCGAGCTGCTGAACGCCGAGGGTCCTCTGCAAGAAACCGTCGCGGGTGCCCTGGATAAGGGCACTGGTTGCCAGAGGGATGTCCAGGCGTGAGATGCGAAACGCCTTTGCTCGGAACCTCTTGACGAAGTCCCAGAGCGCCTCGCCCTTCTTCTGGCGCACAGCCAGAAGAGAAGCCACCGTTCGCGGCTGCGACCTTCCACCAAGGAAGTTGTCCCGAAAGGACTTCTTCAGTTGGCGGAAGGAGGCGATGGAGCCCGCAGGGAAAGTCTCGAACCAGGCCCTGGCGGTCTCCTTAAGGGTTGCAGGGAAAGCCCTGCACTTGGCCGCATCCGATGCCCATGGAACACCATGTGCGACTCGAAGCCATGGATGTGGTCGGCCAGGTCGGTAGTGCCGTCGTAGGGCATGATGGTGGGCAGTGGGAGCTTGGAAGAGACTTGAGCTTCCAGGATCTCCCTGCTGAAAGGGGAGCGGAAGTCCAAGTCATCTTCCGCTGGAGCTTTCCCCTCCGCGCGCTGAACCATCGCGTCCACGCGGCGCTCGAGGTCGACGACACGTCGCAGGCGCCTAGCGAGCTCCTGTTCGGAGTTAGCGGAGCCTCCCCATCCAGACGCGTGGGAGTTGGCTCCCACGACCGATTGTGGCGGACGTGGGGAGGCGACAGAGCGACGGGGCGAATGCCCGCGGCGCTCCGGTGCCCGCTCCTCGGACGGGGCTCGATGCGACCGGCGCGGTGAGTCTGCCTGCTGCTCTTGAAGCGCCGGGAGGACACGAGAACGCCGATGCGACGACGCCGCCTGCCGCTCTCGCAGTAGGGGGGCCGCCGAGGCTGGTAGTCCAACCAGCTGAGCCTGCAGGGCAAGGCAAACACCTGTTAATTGCTGCATCTGCCCCTGAAGTTTCGCTACTTCCAGGGCAGTTGCAGGTGCGGCGGCCGCCGGCGAGGGGACGTCATGATTGTTGGTGCCCACAGGGGCGATGTTGACGTCGACAGGAGCAGACCGGTGAGGAGAATTTGCTTGTGAGCGGCAAGATCTGGTCGCCCTACTCCCTGCATTCTGGTGAGAGGATCGTCTGCGAGCTATGACTACGTCGTTCCCACAGACGGCGCCAAATGTGGTGGTGTATTCCTGTTTGGGCCGGAACCAAACGGGCCTCCACTAGAGAGGATGGGGAAGACGAACGCCGGTGTGGACGAAAGGCCTGCAAAACCAGAACTGGATCAGGGGGCCCGGTGAAGACCGGGGAAACCCTCCGATGCCTAAGTCAGCGAGAGGCTTGCAAGGCAGGGGGTTTCGGAATGTGAGACCGTGTTCGCGTAGAAGAGAACGTACCGGTGCATGGTACTGTACTTGTGTTTTTATAGGCGTTGGTGCCAAGATGAACGTGCGTAACGTTGGTAGATCGTGCCTGAAAAGGCACCTTGATGGGTGCGCATAACGGGGGGAGTTATGCACTTAGGTGTCCGTTGGGATGCCAGGCAGTTCGTGCCTCTTAATGATGGAGTGCAAGGCCTGGGGCGGTTATAACTGTGGCGTCAGCCAGAGAACCTGCTCGGCACCCTTCTGGACACACCTTCCGAGCAAGTGGCCTACGTAGGGGCCCGAACGTGCTGTTCGGTGATATCCAGGGTTGTTCCACACAGCAGGATTAACGTCCCTGTTCGGGAGCATTCCGCTAAGGAGTTCGACAATGCTCCACCAGGGATGTCAGGCTCGTGGGGCCCTTTTGACCGGTCCGTACAGAGGCGCTGGACCGTCTGAGGAGGCCATGTCAAAAGGGAAGGCGCTGAGGGACCTTGACGTCATGGGCTTAGGTGGCAGAAAACAGCCACCACACTTTTCATGCAAGATCTGCATTTCACACCTCCTGTCGAATCCCAATCAACCATTAGATCCGAGTATATGGGAGGGAGAGTGAAAATCCTTACCGCTTTCCAACCTCTACAGAAGCGAAGGCCAATACATAACTCACCCTCGGCAATGCAGCTAATATATATGGAGTAGGTTCAAGCTCATGGTTTTACGTTTATTCAAACGCCCTATATATATATGTCTTGAGGTTTAATGAAGGACTCAAAAACTTTTTCCAAACTGTTAAAATTTGAGTTTTCCAAAGTATTAAACTAGATGCAGTAGCTATAGCATGACAACTTCGATTCGTTGATAGTGATGAAAAAGGAATACGGTACTGTCGATGCAATTAACGGCAAGAACAATATATCTAGAAATAGTTAAGCATGCACTTTGTGTCTCCTCGAGCTCAAGGTTCTTATGTCCCTGATCAACCTCTCCAAGTTCATATAGGAAGACCCCCTCACTTCAACGCACTCCCTCGCCCTCTCCGACATGCTAGACACTGCTTTCCTCATCTCCGAAGAACGCTCGCCACCCATCACCTCCCTTACCGCCTTCTCCACGGCGGCTCTGTCGCAGCTGCCCGTGATCGCCATCCCGATCCTCCACACCTCGCTCACGAACCTGCTGTTGATGTGCTGGTCGGCAAAGTTGGGCCAGCACATCATGGGCACCCCCGCCCATACGCCCTCTAACGTCGAGTTCCACCCGCTGTGCGTGAGGAAGCAGCCAACAGCCGGGTGAGCCAGTACCTCCTGCTGCGGCGCCCATTCCACCTCCAACCACCTCTCCTCCGTTCCCTCTTCCATCTCCGCCGGCCGGACCCACCCGTTCCGGCCGCCTCCGTCATCCACGACGTGGCCCGGCCTCACCACCCAGACGAAGTGGTAGCCGCTGTTGAGCAGCCCGTGCCAGAGCTCCACCAGCTGCTCCCTCTTAACCAGAGCAAGGCTGCCGAAGCTGACGTAGACGACGGAGGCCGGGGGCCTGGCGTCGAGCCACTCCATGCAGGCACCGTCTTCTTGCCATAGGCTGGTGGAATCGGACGATGGGACTCCATCGTCACCACCGCCTCTCGCTCCGCCGTTTAAATTTTCCACTGTTTGCAGAAGCCCGTGGAGGGGCCCGATGGGATAGATAGACGATTGTACTTGTCCACGGATGTGACTCAGAAAAGTGGACTCAGCGAACTCGGCGGTGTTGAATACGACTCCTCGGTATCGGCTCACATTCTGCGTCCTCTCTCTCAGGAGTTGCATCACGGGATCATCGATGTCCCTGGCTCGGCATAAGCTGGGCAGATCCCTCCGGCGGAGGAAGCTCTCCGACCCCGGCACGCAGCCTACCTGTTCGTCCAAGTCGCACCCATCTGTGACGGCGCCCATGGAGATAAGATATACGCAACATGCATGGATGGCGCGGTAGATTCTTTTGTGATTGTGAGCTGCAGTACTACAGTACAGTGTTGTGCGGATGGTGGACGTTAGCAGACCTTGTAAGGGGAATACCCCTGTTGCGATGAGATCGGGGATGCACAGGTCGGCCCAGAAGCTGAAAGCGCTGCTGGTTCGGAACGCTATGATGGGGACGCCCAGATCCTCCGCCACGTCCAGCGCTAAACTGATGAGCCCGTCGGCCACAACGCACGTCACCGGCGGCTCCCCCTCGGTGTCGGCGCCACCGGGCGACGTCGACAGAATCTCCCTGAACCGGGGCTGCGCGGCGGCGTCAAACGCCTTGACCATCTCCACCGCCTGGCCGACGTCGCGAGGGTTGTCGTCAGGGAGCCCATGTGGGATGCACCGGAGGAGAAGTCCCGGACGGCGGGCGAGCCGGGCCCGGACGCTGGCGGAGCTGAGGAGGCGGCGCTGGTTGTCATCGGTGTTGAGGAAGGTGACGCGCATGCCGGAGAGGGACAGGACCTCTGCGAGTTTCAGCATGGGAGTGATGTGGCTCTGCAAGGGGTATGGGAAGATGAGCACATGAGGAGGCGGACCCCCGGAGCTCTGCTCGCCATGCTGCACCTCCTCTGAGGCGCCCATCGTCGTCACCCCGCAGACAGAGCTCTGCCGAGGGTTGCAGCTGCCGAGGAGAAGGGAATTCGAGGTAGAAGGTGAAGGATCCCCGGCCTCTTCTATTCCATTTCCTCCCATGTAGCCCTTGTCATTACTCCGTGACCATCCTTGCAACACATGGTATATAGGCTTCAAGATTGAGATGATATATTCCATCTGTTCTGCGCCATATCTACGCCACCATCCACCATCTCTGCACCATTTCAATTTTTTTTGCCCACTCTAATGATAAAGATGAACTTCTTGAAAGATATAAAAATTAAATACGTATCAAGGTTGAGATTTCCTTTATGAGAGTAGCGTTGAGAGGAAGCGGTGTACAAATGATCGATGTACAAGAATAAATCTTTATGCATCCTTAGGTGTCACATGTTCAACCGATTATTTCTTATCTTCTATTAAATAATTCAAAAATACACAAGATCCAAAAACATTTCTATCCTTATGCCTTGTCGTTATGTGGTCACTTTGATAGGATATATAACCATAGGATGGATAAAGGTCATGAGAGCCATTTTATTGCATGACTGTAAGTTTGTATATAACATGTGGTACTCATCTACCTCAATGTGAGTAGGAAGTTTTTCTTAAAATTAATTAACATCTAGTGGATAGATTAATCAGATGTCTTTGGGTAGAGCGCCTATAGATGGTAAAAGTAAGATAGATATTGCTAATCTTGGTGCAGCAAATGTTCCTTGATGAATATGATAAGATAGATGATCAACATGCGGTGCCAAGGATGAAGGGGGATATATAGGGAATATTTTATTCTTTGGGAAGAGCTTCCGGGAGCTAAGAAGGCTTCTGAAAGAGCCTTGAGACATTGAAGACTGTTGGATTTTGCTTATATAACTTTTAAAATTATCATATTTATAATGTATTCTTGACTCTTATGGGGTGTTGGGGTGTGAAAAATATATTTGCACACAGTCATGTCTTGACTTAGCATCAATGACGTTGAAATATTGGCAAATTAACGTACCCTTTAATTAGTTATGTTTCCAAGTGGTATCATGAAGTCACAGGTCCTAAAACTGCTTCTTGAATTTTTATGTTTGCTAACAGTTTTGCAACAATAAGCACAAGCATATAAAATGGAACGAATGAAAGATTCCTCTCAAATCTTTACTTCTTGAGTTTGATAGTTGAATATTTGAATATTTTTAACCACTGCCCTTCCATTATGCCTTTTAGCTAGATTCACTCATGTTGGTTATATTTCTACACATGATGGAGCTAGAGATAGGGCATTATGTTTAGGATGCATGTATATTACATTTCCCCTATTAGATAACAGGAAAGGTAGACACGTACTCGTTCCCCTTGCTAATAAAATTATTTTAAAATTTATTGCTTGACTAATAAACTTTTGTTGTATACCTACTATATATAAAGTTTTCACATCACATGCACGAAATATATAAATAAAGTACGGGCAATCTTAAGCCCTACAAAGACCGAACGGTCCATTAAAGAACGGCCTACGCGCAGCTGGATTGCCCGGTTCAACGGATGCGGGCCCCGGCCAGGTTTGCGGACTTTAGGGCCTGGTCAAGTATGGGTCAAATGGGCCGATTTCTAAATCTTTGGACATGTCGAGTTAAGAGTCTCTCCAGTTCCTAATCTCTACTTCAAAATTAAAATTTTCCGGCATATAACTTGGTCGACGCTTGGGATTTGTAGCTGTACGAATAGAACCTGCAGACCATGTATCCCGACGAGCTCATGGTTTTACGTTTATCAATAAACTTGCTTGGAATCCCAGTCCTACATATCTTCAAAAGTTCATCATTTGAGGACTCAAATATTTTCCACTCTATTAAGATTTCAGAGTTCGGCGATTGCGAAGAAGAAACGAAGCAGAGACAGTGCAGGTAACATGACAACAAGGTAGAAAGCAACCATGGTCAGATATCACATTATTACGGATTCTAGGGAGTATACCATAAATGTAATTGGCAAGAACAATAGGGAAATGTTTAAGCATGCACTTGGTGCCTCCTCGAGCTCATGGCTCTTATGTCTTGGATCAACCTCTCCATGTTCATGTAGGAAGACCCCCCTTCTTCGACACCCTCCCTCGCCGTCTTCGACATGCTAGCAGCTGCCGCCCTTATCTCCGAGGCACGCTCGCCTCCCATCACCTCTCTCACAGCTTTCTCCACGGCGGCTCTGTCGCAGGTGTTCTTGATCTCCACTCCGATCTTCCACAGCTCGGCGATCATCCTCCTGTTCAGGTACTGGTCGGCCAAGTTAGGGAAGCACGCCATGGGCACCCCCGCCCACAGGCCCTCGATCGTGGAGTTCCACCCGCTATGAGTGAGGAAGCAGCCCACCGCCGGGTGACCCAGCACCTCCTCCTGCGGCGCCCACTCCACCCGATATCCCCTCCCCTTCGCTCCCTCTCCCGCCTCCGCCGGCCAGTCCCCACCGTTCCCGCCTCCGTCCACGACGAAGCCCGGCCTCACCACCCAGAGGAAGTGGTAGCCGCTGTTGACCAGTCCATGCCAGATCTCGAGCAGATGCTCCCTCAGAACTAGCGCAATGCTGCCGAAGCTGACGTAGACGACGGAGGCTGGGGGCTTGGCGTCGAGCCACTCCATGCAGGCACGGTCTTCTTGCAATAGGCTGGTGGAGTTGCAAGAAAAAGGGACGCCATCGACGCCACCGTCTCCTGCTGCGCCCTTCATATGTTCTACAGTCTGCAGAAGCCCATGGAGGGGTCCGATGGGATAGGTGGAGACCTGTCCACGGACGTGAGCGAGAACCGTGGGCTCCGCGAACTCGGCGGTGTTGAAGATGATTCCTTGGTACCGGGCCACATTCTGCGTCATCCCTCTCAGGACTTGCATCGCCGGATCATCGGTGTCTACAACCCGGCATAAGCTGGGCAGGTCTCTCCGGCGAAGGAAGCTCTCCGTCCCCGGCAGCCAGCTTACCAGTTCGTCCAAGTCGCATCCATCTGTGACGGTGATAGAGAAGACATATTTGTAGCATGCATGCATGAATATTGTAACATTGGACCGGTCTTCTTTGTTTGGGGGGCCGGCCACCGGGTGGGGTTTACTCGTGTGGTAAGTATGTTAGATCTTTTTTTCCACAAAATATATAGTTATAATAAAAATTAAATTTCTAAATATTGAACGCTAATTTTATTAATTGTAAGATATTAAGTACGTTTTATAAACTACCTACCAACCTACCAAAAAAGTATGTTTTTTGAACTAATACACACTAAAATTTTCGTTATTAGACCAAGAGGCTTAAAACTTTCGAATTTTTACAGATCAATCCCTCAAATCTTAGCTATTTCAAATAAATCATGTAATCTTTGAAATTCGAATTAGCTCCCTCAAATGGTCAGCAGTCCTAAAATAAGCCCCTCGGGTTAACTGTCATCCAAATAAGGTACCTTTTGAGGGGATATTCTATCCAAAATGCCGAGGGCTGTAGGTGGCAAGATCTAGGCACCAGATCTGAGAGGGGGGTGGGGACCGGTTTTACATGGTAATAATAGAATTTTTATAAGGGTAGATAGGTCATTTAAAACTTGAGTTAAGGTTAACGGTGACTTTTTGGCATTAACAAACAGTGGTGATTTATTTTATAACTGATGAAGATTTGAGGGAGTTACTTGAAAATGGCTATAATTTGATTGATTGATATGCTAAAAAAAAAACCCTCAAAGACATGTTTGATATCAAAATAGATCGGCGCGATAGAGTGAGGATATCTTCAAAGTTTGAAGAATATCTTTAAAATTTTAAAAATATATTCACTCTATCTCCGATCTATTTTAACATCAACATACATGCCTTAGTTGTAAAATTTACAAACATTTGATTTTTCAAAGATTGCTTGATAAAAACTTAGCGACACAAACCTCCACGAGAGCGCCATGTTGGCACTGGCCGACGCCTCTCCCATCTCCGAAGCCCACGCCGCCGATTTGCTATTGGCTGACGCCTCTCCCATCTCCAAAGCCCACGCCGCCGGTTTGCTCTCTCTCTCTCTCTCTTTTCCAGCCCACCACTCCCACACCCATGCATGGCCTCCCATTCTCCCCCTTCCTCTCTTCATCTCCCTCCGACAGCCATGCGCCACATCCCCCCACCCGTTGCGGTTTTCCTCTTTTCCCTTTCCCCTTCGCCCTTTCCTTCTTTTCCTAGCCGTTTCCTTTTTTTTCTTCAACCTTGGCCTTGTGTACTCCTCAACCAAGGCTTCCCAACTCCCTGGCCTGCCGTTGAGCCAACGCCCCCTTTTGCTCCCAAGGCCACCACCCAACCCGCCTTTTACTCCTCCGTCGATCGCTGGCTACAACAAACTTCGAGGAAGTGGCCGTCCATATACTGGATCAAGAACAACTCCGCTTCCTTCCTATCCTCTGCAAAGCTCTGCCTCGACTTCGCCTTCTAGGTCAATGCAGATCTACATTGGTTTCAGTGGTGTCTTCGAAGAGAAATAATTGATACACGTCATGGTGGGTTAAGGTGGCACATTGATTAGGAGTGTGTTTCGTGAGACTTATAAAAGTAGAGTTGGAGGTGATATTAAAATATCTAGGGATAAGTGACACATTTTTAGTAGGTGTACCTAATTTAGTGCACATCAAAATATTTCTCTATTTCAAAACTTAGGCTCAAAATGGCCAAAATCAGTGGCAAACCCAACTCATAGTGAGTGAGGTCCCACGATCCTACTGACTTGAAAAATCTCAATTAGGAATATAAATTTTTACCATGAAGGATCTCATTGAATTAAAAATATAGTTTATGGGTGCATCATTAGGGACCCCACTGAATTAAGATCCTGCATCCGCCTTTGGCCAAAACCATTATGAGTGACACCAGTGAGCCTCACTTGGGCTACTTCTGTCCCAGGAACTTCATTAGATAAAATTTTTACATCCAACACTATTCTAGGTGATCGTTCGCAATCCCCTAGGCACTCTCATCTACCTCTTGAAGGCAGCTTATAGGCGGACGACTTGAGGCACATAGTCAAGGGCATTTATAGCATTCGGAAGCCCAACAGCACGATTGGGAAGTTTTCCAAGCAACGACATTGTGGTTCGACAATTCCCTACCTCAAAACCCTTACTTTGTGGCTCCAAAAATGTATTACAAAGATTTTCATAAGGAGGATTTATTGTATTTGCTCAAGTGCACTTGGACATGATATGACAGTTTGCATAACGTCTTGTTGGACGCCATGCAAGTTGATGGAGGGGATAGTTGACAATTGGTGATTATACTCATGATTCAAAATCATCATTTTGAAGTCTAAAATCACTATTTATGAGTTTAAGTTATTATTAAAAACTTAATCAATATTATTAAATCTTAAGAATAATATTTTAAAATCTAAATTTATATTTCTAATCCCAAAGATAGTATTTATGAGCCAAAGATACTATTAGAAGCCCCGTCAATCTCTTCTTAAATCCTAAGATTAATACTTTAAGTTTAAATTTTATATTTCCAATCTCAAAATAATATTTATGAGTTCAAGTTATTATTAAAAATGTAGTCAATATTTTTAAACTCAAAGTAATATTTCAAATTTTAGGATTTGTATTTTTTAGTCAAAGTATTTATATTTTTGACAAAAGTAAGTTGGACCATCTCAGAAGTGGTACTGCTGGTCAGTGGTGGATCCAAAAAAAATTTTCAGTGGGGTCTTAATAGTGCACCCATATAAATTCAGTGGGGTCACTCATAGTGAAATTTTGTACCCCCAATACAAATTTTTTTATCCAGTGGGGTCACAGGACCCTACTGGATACATGCTAGGTCCGCCCCTGCTGCTGGTGATGTGTTATTTGAAAAATGAGAATTGCTTGGTCTAAAATCCATAGTATGTTTGGAACAAATTAGAACCCCTCCTAGATAGGCACAACCTTATAAGTGTGCTGACCATCAATGACATATCAAACTCCGTCGTTTGCAACAAAATTTTTCTGTGAAAATTTTAATTCGTGTGATTAAATTTTAAAGGTGCTATAATAAAAAATAAATTTTAATGCATGCTACTTCAGAACAAGGAAAAAGAAAGGTGGCACTGTTGTGCGGAGGGTGGACGCTAGCGGCTGACCTTGGTAGGTGATTACGCCTGTTGCAATGAGATCGGGGATGCACTGGTCGGCCCAGAAGCTGCAAGCGCTGCTGGTTCGGAAGCCTATGATGGGCACGCCCAGATCCACCGCCACATCGACTGCTAACTTGATGAGCGCGTCGGCCACGACGCACGTCACCGGCGGCTCCCCCTCCGGGTCGGCGCCCCCGGACCCGGAGGACAGAATCTCCCTGAGCCGGGGCTGCGCAGCCGCGTCAAACTCCTGGATCATCTGCGCCGCATCGGCGAAGTTGCGAGGATTATTCTTGGGGAAATCTTCGGGGATGCACCGGAGGTGGAGGCCCGGACGGCGGGCGAGCCGGGCCCGGACGCTGGCGGAGCTGAGGAGGCGGCGCTGGTTTCGTTCGGTGCTGACGAAGGTGACGCGGATGCCGGAGAGGGACAGGACCTCGGCGAGCTTCAGCATGGGAGTTACGTGGCCCTGCAGGGGGAACGGGAAGACGAGGACATGAGGAGGCGCAGCCCCGGAGCTCTGTTTGCCGTCGAAGGCTCCCATCATCGGCACCCGGCCCGCCCAGTACAGATCTTTGCCGACTGTCGCAGCTGCCGGCCGGGAAGACGATCGGAAGAGGAGAAGGGAACAGGAGAGGTGAGCGCCTATGAGGGCGAAGGAGCCATCTTATATCTAGTCCGTGTCCTCCCCGCCGTATCCCTTCTCATTATTCCATCTCCTCCTTGTATCCGCTTGCCATTACTCCGTGGCCATCTCATACAGATACAACACAGAGACGATAAATATAAAAGATTTTGAGAAAATTTTATATTTAAATATCTCTGTGTAAACTTTTTCGCATATTTTATAAAAATCTAAACGTAAAATTCTCCCAAAATCTCTTTGTACTTACCAACTTCTCTCTACCTTTGCATTTAGAAGATCTTCTCTTTACAACATATGGTAGGCGTCTTCACACGGGTGTGATACGTTCCATTCTTCCTGCACAAGTTGTACATTTTTTTTTTTACCAGCTGTACATGAGTTTATGGGAAAGCTCAGTGCACACATTTTTTGGGCACACCATCTTGCACACCCGAAGTATGGGTGCCAATTGCAAGAGGGAGGCTTGGGATTAGTGTCGATGGGATCTTTTATTATTTGGTGTGTAAGATGGTATGAAAGATGGTGTACTAAGTTTTCCTCGTTTTATCTATTTTTAGGGGTGTTCACAATTTAGTCCAACATAATTTGGTCCAACTCGAAAAATAGAATCGAACTGATCGGGTTGGACATCCAACTGGTTCGATTCGGTTCCATAATATTGACTCAAATATTAAGTAGGTAAGTTGGCAGGCAAGGCCGCAGGTCATCTGCGATTTCGATACCTCTCTCTACTAACATATTTTTTAATGAAAAATATGTGCAAAAGTGAGATTTTTTTATCCAAAATGGGATTCGAACCCCAAACCCATGGGTATAATGTGTCATTAGGTTGTGTATCATATGCCATTAGACTTCGGTTTAAATCGAACCGGTTCGATTCCGTTCGATTCAATTCGATTTGAATAATATTTCGGTTTGATTTCGATTCACCCAAAAAATGGGGTGAACCGAACCGAACCATGTTCACCCCTATCTACTTCAACCATATATTTGACATTTGTTTATTCTAGCTAATGATAACAGTCAAATCGTTAAAACATAGGGAAACATAATTTTTTTACTTTTTAGTCTTTACAGATAAATATATTACTCTTTTAATCCTTCAAATATAATTTGATATGGAGATATCCCAGCAAGTCGACTAAAGTTCGGGCTCAGCCGACCTAATTGAAGACATAGGCCGACATCCTTTTCCTCAGAGTCAGCCTGGAGCACAGCATGCTCGTGTGTGCTTCGAAACATTACTCACGTGACTGACGAGGCAAGTGATGTAGGGTCCGAGAATCACGGGACCGATAACTGCGGCCGTTAAGACCACGGTCACGATGACCTAGCGTGCCAGTGAAGACCACAATACGGCGTCAATCACGGAGATCCCCTGCGAGATCCGCGAGGTCGTCCAAGTATTGCACATGTGTCCTAACACTATATAAGAGGTAGACACCCCGCAGGCGCAGATAGGCTGTTCTATCTCACAAGCTAGGCCATTCTGCTAGGCCAGCAACTGACAAGAACGTCGGAGTGTCTCCCCGCCGAAGTCTCTCGACGGACTTTACACGTCAAGTCGAGAGTTCGGAACCAGTGTCTCGCGTCGACCAAGCGCGCCTCAGACGAGATTCATCTGTTTGATCGTCTCGGCTCACTCTTCGGCGAGTACCTCAACGGTCACCTCGACCGGAGACCTTAGCGGTCACCTCGGTCTAAGTCGACCTATGTTACTCTTACGGTAACATAATTATTACTTTTAAGTTTTTTAAAATCTTCTAACTTTTGCGTAAAAATCCGTCTAATATGTATACGTTAAAAAAATGAATATTCAAGAGAATATTGCATCCGAAAGTGGCTATGAATATGAAATACCCAAAATGCCCTAACTTGATTTCTCAATAGCTCCCATCCCCCCCCCCCCCCCCCTCTCTCTTTCTCTAGATCGATGGCTCCGGCATCTCCAACAGCTACTTGCAAAACCGCCGCCTTGGGCCGTGGATGCAACCTTTGAGGAGGAAGCCATCACACCAACCTCTTCTCGATGACTCCGGCATCTCCGACAACATACTCAGAGTAGCTGTAAACTCCATAGCTGAAGTAGCAGATATCGATGACGTCGGAGATGGCACAGGGCGGCACCCTGCTCTCCTGCTAATTCTTTGAGAATAAGGTAAGGAGGTGGGCAACACAACCAAGGCAGTGCTTATAATCTGGCCTTGAGGAACTCGCGGCTGCAACTGTTACTGCCCCGACGGACGGAGATGGCGATCGGATCTAGCAACAGGTGGGGCAAGGCGAGGTCGGGGTGGAAGGAGCGCGGTGAGGATGCGCTGGCAGCGACGCTATTGCTGCAACGGATAGGGGTCTAGACAGAAAAATAATTGCTGGCAGCGACGCTATTAATGCTGGCTGGAACGACAGAGACAATAAAAACAACAGTAAAAACTTTGAAGATTTTAAAAATAATAGTTGTACTTACGAGATTAAAATAAAATTATGTTTATTTGTAGAGACCGGCACACTAAAAGGATCGAAGTCTTGGAGAGCCGTATAGTAAAAAAAAATCTCACATTAAATAGAATACCAAAAAACTAAAACTGCATTGATGGCTTTCTTTCTATCTACTCCCTGTCCAATTTAAAATTACCCGACTTAACAGCGGAACAACCAATTAATGCACAAACATGGACGAGAGTTGTAATTAGCGGGCAATAAGGTCTTGCAAGCGACTGAACAATTAGAAGGAAATCTTTTCTCCAGCTGTTTCACCAATACAGACATTATTTGCGTTACAAGTGTGTTAATGATCATGGTCAAAGACCATCTCATGGTGTACTTGAAGACTAGCTGATGGTTAATTTTATATGTTGGACAGTGGCTGACCTAGAAATTTTATTTAATAGGTGCACTCTTAAATATATTTTCTTGATCCAGTGGTGTCACTAATGGCGAAACTCTATATTACTAATGGAAACATTTCAATCCAATGGGGTGATCACCGGATCCCACTAACTTTAAGGTGGCTCCGCCACTGATGTTGGATGCCTCTCTCCAAAGTCTACGTGTAGGAAGACCCAGCTTGTTCAACACACTCCCTCGCCACCTTCGACATGCTAGCAGCTTCTGCCCTCCTCTTTGGCCCACAGTCCCCCGCCATCTCCGCCTTCTCCACGCTGCCCCCATCATAGATGTACCACGATGTCTACTCTTATCGTAGTAACTCATATTTTTAAAATATATAAATAAATAAAAATTTTATTAAGAATTTTATGAACAATATAAAAAACATTTAATAAAGAACTACATAGAAGTTTGCAAGGTAACCTTGGACTAAAGAAAGACTTATTTCAGGAAAAAAAAAGATGGAATAAATCTTTCAAATTCAAAATGTCCAAAAACGCATCTATTAAATTAAGTTAAAAGGGCTTGAACCAAAGCTTAATGGGTCATGATTGACATCAAAATTCTAATCCAATATATAAGAGAAGATTGTTTCTTAATATAACCCTAATGAAACTAGAAAAAGGAGACACCAATATGAGTAGAAAAAGAAAGAAAATGGCAGTTGGTTCTCTCTCTTAGATTAAGAGTCAAAATTAGATTCTTTGGAGCCCTAAATCTATGAATAGGGCTATTAAACTCTACCTAGCCAACCTTGGACAATTTTTAGAGGTTGCTGGGCGTGGAGTTGGGTGTGTTGGAGAAGAGGATCGGGAGATCTTGAGAAGTTCATCAAGTTCTTCTTATTTTTATCTCTTTTTCATCTTAAATTGACCCAAAATAAGTGATCTCTCATACTAAATCTAATTAAATATTTTTATAGATGTATTAGCATTTATTCTTGAGGAGAAAAAATTATTGTATTGACATAAATGCAGTAAGATAACGTTTTAATACACTTCCGGCATCTCATTTGTCAACCTCAACTGGGACAGTGGACCACGCAGACTTCAGAGCAGATTTTTTAGCTTGAGCAGCTTTCCGAGCAACTCAAGTAGCTTCCAAGCTCTGATTGAGATGAAATCGACATAACGCGATCCACAATCCCAATTGAGGTGGATGAATGGGAGCACACAGTATATTAATGCATGGCCTTACTGCACTTATGTCAGTGTAGTAAGTTTTTCTCATTCTTGAGTTCAATACATATTTCCCTCTTTTTGAATTCTCATGCTCATGTGTTTTGAGTTTGAATCAAAATATTGAAGAAAAATCACGTTTTTGTTTCTACATCATAGACGTGATGGGTTCAACGATTGTGACTTGCAATTGCACCTTCGAAGTGTACCGCGACTTGAAACGTGCATGGTTACCAATTAGACCACGTTAGACCTTTTTTATCGCGTCAGTTTGACCGACCTCTTTTTGAATTGAAGTGCCTAATCCGACCACAACCCTATTGTTTTGAAATTTTGTCTTATTTTAATCAGTGCCCTAAACTTATTAAGCCTCATTATTAAAAATATGTTCTAACTTAAGCATGTCACTTTCCATAACATTAATATTTGATACATCCTTTTAAAATATCCATGATACAAGTCTTATAATCCTGTCATCTTTGTTTCTACCATCATATCCTTGATCTTAGATCTTGATGCTCTCATGTCTAAACCATCTTTAAACATGTCCTTGATGATTAAAAAAATGCCTCCATGTGATTTCAACTATCTTCTTTGTTTTATATACCATATGAAAGCTTTGTTTCATGTTTCAATCAATAGAATGAACGGAAACCTAAATCGAAACCATGTCACCCTGACAGTGGCATGAGTCAACCGCTAATATTTTGCAAATATCTCTTGATGATGTTAGAACCCACCGCCCGTATTTAACCATAGGTTAGAGTATTCTATAAAAGAAAATTTATTTCTTATCCTTAGGTCAAATACTCTAGTGTGAGGTGAGGAAAATCGGATCGACCCATTAAGACCCGTTTATCCGATCCACTGGCAGGGGAGATTAATTGGGCCAAGACTATACCACTGGCCTGGCCCTTCAACGGTGGCCCACACAAGGAGAAGATGGGCCTCGCCCATCAGGACCAGGATCCTAATTAACTCCTCGGCCTCAGTGACATGTGCCGTTGAATATTCATATACTCGTATGGGTTCCTGTACAAGTATTTGCATGCATGGCATTTCACATACATATGCTTCACGGCAATTCTAGTACTTGTGCTTCTTAACGAACACTAACAGGCCAATAACTTATGCTTTTGAAAGTCAAATACCTATACTTTTGAACAGTCTAGATACGTAGACTTCTAAACATATCGGACATCTGACCTCTTCAGATAGTTAAAATATACCTACGCTGGATCTGTAATTAATACGTCTAGCGTAGGTATTTTAACTACGACAAATATCTTTGACATGGACGTGAGCGAGTGTAATCGGTAAAGACTTGTACGTACGACAGTTGAGTATATACCTACAATATTGGACGACCTTGGGTCCACGACATAGGCTAGCGGCGACTTTAACGTTAAGAAATGATAAATTTTATAAGTAATATATATGAGATTAATAATTTTATATTTTTATGAAAATATATTTTGAATAAAGATGTGAGTTTTTAGAAATGATGAGATATTTATTGGAAGGGTTTAATGAGAAAGAAAGAGAGGGAAATAAGTTTTTTTTTTTTTTTTTGATAACGAGGAAATCCCGCCCCGTGTGACTTTGTGGACTCAAGAATTGGTGTTCGTGAACTCCAAGGTTAGGTAAATCCCCCCCAGGAATCGAACTCGGGACCTCTTACTTTTAAGCAAGAGTTCTAACCGATCGACCCAATCGGGGTCCTCTGGAAATAAGTTATATTAGCAAGTTTTTATTGTTTTAACAAGGGTGAGAGTGAGGTTGATAGTTTTTTGGAATGCTTTAATATATTTTGGAAAGTTTTAATAGGAGAGAAAGATGGAGAGAGTACGTACGTAGGAAGATAATATTTTTGGTGGGAAAAAAATTAAAGATTGTGTTTTATTATAATAATATAGATTAATTCATCTCTTTCGCACCAGTTATAAGTGTATATATATAATACATTTGTTTACCCTACCAATGGAAACTAGTTAAACATTTAAGAAAATATAAAAAATATGAATACAATGTTGGAATAAAGAGAACAATTTACTGTATTTTTCTCATATATTTTTAGTACACTTTTGCACTTTTTATTGATTGATTGGATACAATATACCAACAACACATTGTTTAATAAAAGATGACCAAAATATACTTAAAATACATGAGAAAAACACAACAAATTGAGATAAAATAGTGCGCAATGACATAGGAAAAGTAGAATTGATCATTATACAGGTTTCAGTTTGACAGAAAATAGAGTGCGTGCATGAGTACATGTTGTCAACTGGATCATGGTCAAACAATCTTGGTGTACTTGAGCTTATGGTTCTTATATCTCGGATCAACCACTCCAAGCTCACGTAGGAAGACCCCCCTTCTTCAACACACTCCCTCACCATCTTCGACATGTTAGCCGCTGCTGCCCTCATCTCCCGGCCGGGCTCCCGGCCGCGCACCCCGGCCATCACCTCCCTCACCGCCTTCGCCACGACGCCTCTGTTGCAGGTGTCCTTAATATCCACCCCCATTCCCCAGACCTCACCCACGAACCTCCTCCTCTTCCTCCTCGGCCACCCTGCATATGGCGATCTCGGAGGAGTTCTCGACGACGAAGGCCCTGTAGCCGCCAAAGAGGAGCTGCAGGAGAGGCCGCGGAGGTACCTGTCGGGGATCTTGGTGGAGGGGCACGGTGCCCTCGTGAAGATCTCGACGGAGGAGCCACAGAGGATACGGGGGAGGCGGAGCAGGGATCTCCTGTCTCCGATCTGAACAAGAAAAAGTGTCATAATCTCACTTTTTTTCAGAGGTAATCTATATTATTCTAATAAAACTCAATTTTAGAGCAATCACGTGGCAGTACTAGAAGTAGAGTTTTCCCGCCTAAACCTCCCCACTAAATCTATCTATATTGCAGCTAAATATAGTTAAGTAAAATCGAGATAAACAAATCCTAACATATAGCAGCTAACATAAAATACTAAATCTATCAACTTTAACACACCTCTCGTAAGACAAGTCTCAAACATTAATTATCATCTAAATCAACGAAGAAATCTTTCTAAACAAAGTAAGATACTCATCATCTAAAAAAAATTCTAAATCGAGCAAATCATAACTTTTTAGAAAAATTCAATTTTAAATCTACCTTCGTGCAGTCCACCTTCCTTTGTTTTAAGAACAAATTTTTTCTGTTTAGTTTAACAAAATTTTTATAATAAAAATTATATATTTTTATAAATAATATTTTTTTATTTTAATATTTTATAAACAACTACCGTGCATCGCACGGGTTTTCAACTAGTTTAAGATAGAAGACACCTTTTCAGATATGCATTAAGATATTTTATCAAATAATCTGAATCTTTAATACCTAACCATGTTAGATATCAGAGATCCAATAAAAGTTATCAAACAGACCTTATGTCGTCTATTCTTATGGGTTGTATGTGTACCGTTCATGGGGGGTTTGGCGGTGTAGCCTACGTGTTCCTTGTTATATGGTTGTGATGGTCTTATCTTTTCCTATTGTAGATATCGTTATTATGTTAGTCAGCACTACTTTAATATCTGTATAATTGTATTCTTATTTGTGTGATGCTTTGGCTAAGTGGTGAGATTGGAAAATCTCTATTGGATCTATGACTTTGTGAGACTCATTCCTTACCTTTATAGATGGGAACTCGAGAGTGTAGTATCTATCTTGGACTATGTCGTAGTGTGTAAAGGTGTTTTTATACCATCAACTAGACTCGTTATACTTCTTCCGGGCATACCTTTTAATGAGATTACTTTAATTTTGTTGTATTTGTGTTATAAATTGACATTGTACCCTTAAATAATGTAATTTTCTTTTGTAATAATTATTTTAGTTATTTATCTCTCTACATTGCAACAAACCTTTTGAGTAGGGCTACAAATGGAATTCGAAATCTTGATATTTCAACCCAATTCTGATAAAAATTATTGATTTTAGAATTAAAAAATGATATCGATAACTTACCGGAATTGAAAAATAATCGAAATTAGTATAGGCCATTCTAATAAATTATTTATAAACTCAAAAGATAAAATCATGATAATCACCTTAGTTTTTCAAATTTTCAGTTCTAATAATATAATCGGAATTAAATTTAATTATTTTGATTTTATCAAATTCAGAATCGGAATTATATTTTGATTATAGAAATTAAACACTGATGTTTTCAATTCCGAACCCGATTTGATTGTAGCCCACTTTTGAGTCTTCAAACTCGTGGATGACAATTTGAGAGTGAATCTCTAGCGAATCTCGAATAACAAAAGATATCGAGTGCTATTAGAAATTCAAAAGAATTTCGTAAAGGAGCTATTAAGCAGCACACTTACGATTGAAGTAAATGAATACTGGATGAATGGATACAGCCCCCGAGAATTTCATGGGTTTTTTTTTTATTTTGAAATTTTCTGATTTTTGTTTTAGATTTTTTTGTTTTGAATTTTTGAAGTTTGAATAATTTATGATTTTTTTGAAAATAATGTGAATTTTTTTTTAATAATTCATGTCTATGCAATCTTGAACCGTACAAGTTCTATTGACCACAGTCTTATTCTTCTTCTACGCTTAAAATCCATAACACGATCGATCTCTTTCTTAAATGCAGTTCTCTCTTTTTTTCGAGATTAGATAATAAAGACCTGATATCAACTTTGATAAGAAAGATAGAGTATCAATTTACTTGACCAATTTGAGCCGGTCTCACAATGGTGATTAAATGCAGTCCTCTCATTTGTCCGTGTACAGGAAATCTCCCTCCCTTATTCCATCAGCAAACCCCTTCTTTCTCTCCCAACTAACTCTTTCAGCACCGAAGCCTGCCCTCCACCTCATTGGTAATAAGAGAAGGAATCCATTTAATTAGGAAGTGCGAGTGACAAATATCTCAATGTTGGAGGACACTCCTTCAATAACACAGAAAGGACTGGATCCGCCAACTTCGGGTGCAGCAGAAGGGTAGGTCTTTGCAAAGGGACTACGTGGTGTAGGGATGTCAATGGATCGGGTTTGAATCGGGCCTTGCAAAGGGACTACGTGCTAGGCCCGGCCCAGACCTAGTTTTTTAAAAGTCGGCCCGGATCCGGCCCAGGCCCGGGGTAGACCCGGTATGGGTGGCCTGGCCCTGCCCAGAAAAAGTTCGGTTAAGTCTAGTCTGATTCGAAAAAATAAAAAAATATTATTTTTATTCATATAATATATAATTTTAATATATCTACTATAATATATCTATAAAAATAATATATATTTTACTTATATATATTAACATTTAACTTATAAAAGATTATATTTTTGAGTAGATTTATGGTAGAAAAAATATATATATTTCTCATTCTACATATAAATTTTATATTTAATATAAATTATATTTATATTTTTCGGGCCGGCAGGCCAACCGGGCCGGACCTCACAAAGTCCAAGTCCGGTCTTATTCTTTTACTGGCCGGGCTAAGCTATGCCAAAAAATTTTAACGGGTTCATTTTTTCGACCCAAGTCCGGTTAAAATCGAGTCGGGCTTCCGGACCTCCAGACCGACCCGACCCAATTGACACCCCTAACATGGTGCAAACATACTCTGAGAGCGGTGGGGGGTCATCAATTTGAGCTACTCCAACAGCATATGAGGAAGATAAATAACCACAATTTAAACGAATTCCATATTATAAAATTGCAATCAATTAATCATCTTTATCACTCTCCATTAATATTTGAGAGATATTTACTGCACTTTTCAAACATATTTATAAATATATTTTTGATCTTTTGTTGGAGATATAATGTGTCACAAGTGTATTGGACAATAAAAAAAAGTAGAAATATATTTCCATGTTCATTTTAAAAGGTAATGAATATTTTTCTCAATGGTACTTTGGGGTTATTCTGCACAACTCGTCGAGATGTGTGTCTTCTGAGTTATCGCCGTTAACTTGTTACGCACAGGTAAAGTTCCCTTCTAATGACGGACACCACTTTGGTCTCTTTTCAATGATGATGGCGCTTTGCTGGAAGGTGCTTAATCAAGCATGTGGATCTGAAAATATGTGCTCTTGTTGTATGGGCTATGTATTGTTCTTGTCCCAGTTGAGTTCTTATGTGACCTATTATATTATATTTTGCTTGTTTGTCTACATGTGGAGTCCTCTCCCATATAACATGCTATGTAACTGGTTTTATTCAGTGACAAAGTTGTTACTCTTTTTACTTGTTAAAAAAATATATTTCTATGACGCACACCACTTTGGTCTCTTTTCAATGATGATGGCGCTTTGCTGGAAGGTGCTTATCAAGCATGTGGATCTGAAAATATGTGCTCTTGTTGTATGGGCTATGTATTGTTCTTGTCCCAGTTGAGTTCTTATGTGACCTATTATATTATATTTTGCTTGTTTGTCTACATGTGGAGTCCTCTCCCATATACATGCTATGTAACTGGTTTTATTCAGTGAACAAAGTTGTTACTCTTTTTACTTGTTAAAAAAATATATTTCTAATGACGGACACCACTTTGGTCTCTTTTCAATGATGATGGCGCTTTGCTGGAAGGTGCTTAATCATGCATGTGGATCTGAAAATATGTGCACTTGTTGTATGGGCTATGTATTGTTCTTGTCCCAATTGAGTTCTTATGTGACCTATTATATTATATTTTGCTTGTTTGTCTACATGTGGAGTCCTCTCCCATATAACATGCTATGTAACTGGTTTTATTCAGTGAACAAAGTTTTTACTCTTTTTACTTGTTAAAAAAAAATATTTCTCTCAACATTTTTACTAGTCAACAAAAAAAAATCAAATAAAACCAAATTGGGTCGAGGGCAATAGACACGGATATGGCCGCCCCATCTAGGGGTGTTCATGGTTTGATTTGATTTGGTTTAGAGATGATTTTTTTAAAAATCAAACCATCACCAGAACCAATCCGAACCAAATCAAACTGTAATTTTTTCAAATCAAACCATACCAAACCGATAAAATTGGTTCGGTTTGGTTTGGTTTAACCCGAAAATAAGTGGGTCTTTCACAAACAAGACTTTAACATCCTGTTTCTTTTGGAGGTTAGACTTTAATCACATATTCACATGTTGACTCAGTTTAACCATCAACTTATATAATGAGGAAATACTATCTATAAATGAAGATTCATAATATATGATCAATTCTTTAATAAACCACTATCAACTAGTAGCTGTGCATCATTAGTATATTGAAAATTTGAATATGTCCATCAATTTTAAAAGTTCAATGCGGCATCCACAAAAGGCAAAAGCATCACCCATACCATATATCCATTGTTCAACCTTCTAACTACAAATGAGAAAAGGAACTAAAAGTTTGCAAATGGGTGGAAGGGTGAGGATCCACAGGACCACAACTGTTATTAGAAAATTTGATGACCATATTACCCTACACAATGCATATATTTACATATATACATATATATGTATGTATATATTAAATAGACTTGAATACCTGATACATATATATAAATTACAAATATATTATTAAAATTCAATTTTATCGGTTTGATTTGGTTTATAAGATCTGTAAATCGAACCAAACTGAATTTATAATTTCGGTTTGATTTGAAATTAAATTAAAATTTTTCACTTTTAAATCGAACCAAACCGAATTAAATTGATCGATTCAATTTAATTTTTCGATTTGAACCGAATAATAAACACTCCTAACTCCGCCCAACAAAAAAATTTGAGCTGGTTATACCACTGATGACGGATAAGTCTTTCCCAATTAATTATTTAACCTGGTTGTAGCGTGAGCAACAATTAAATTAGATGCTTGTGCAGTTTTCCCTTCTCTTGCTTCCAAGTTTCCCCGACCGGCGGCAGGGAACGAAAAGGACGGAGCTGCCCCCAATCAGAAGACACACTGTATCATCTTTTCAATTATGGAATTCTTCGATTGAGAAACCCGATTCATTTAATTAATTGTAATCTATAATGTAATTTTCTTACACCCAAACGCTGACTGTTCTACGAGAGAGTTTAAAATATATATATGTTAATTTTTATATCAAATATATTTTTTAGACTTGAACCGATTATTTGTGCCTGACATGGAGTTGGGTGCTCTCCTCTACAATGTTACATAATGGGCTGATGGGGTTAAAAAGAGGCCACGGCTAGGGGTGTCAACTGGATCGGGCCGGTCCGGAGATCCGGAAGCTCGACCTGGTATAACAAGAGCCTGGGCTTCAGTTTTTAGCCTATTTTTTAATTTCGGCCCAGCCCGGCCCGGCCCGCAAGAAACTTGGGCCGATTTCGGGCTTTGTCTGGCCTGGCCCCCCCAGCCCGATTTCTACAGATCTCCCCACACTGGTCGCCCCCCCTGCTCCCCCCCCCCACTGGTCGCCCCCTTCTCCCCCACACCAGTCGCCCCCTACTCCCCCTATACCCCCCCCCCCCCCCACTGGTCGCCCCCCCTGCTCCCCACCCCGCTCCCCCACACCGGCGGCCCCCCACTGGTTGCCCAGGCGCCCCGCCTGCTCCCCCCCCCCTCTCCCCCCACACCGGCGCCCCGCCTGCTCCCCACCCCCTGCTCCCCCACACCGCTCCCCCCCCCCACCGACGCCCCCCCCACTGAGCTCCCCGCCACCCCCCTGCTCCCCCACACCACTCCCCCCCCCCCCCACACCGTCGCCCCCCCTGCTCCCCCCCCCCACTGGTCGCCCCCTTCTCCCCCACACCGTCGCCCCCCCTGCTCCCCCACCCCGCTCCCCCACACCGGTGCCCCCCCCTGGTCGCCCAGCGCCCCGCCTGCTCCCCACCCCCCCCCCCCCCCCCCCTCCCCCCCACACCGACGCCCCTCCATTGGTCGCCCAAGCGCCCAACCTGCTCCCCCCCCCCCCCCCCCCCCCCCGTGCTCCCCCCACACCGCGTCCTGCCTTCTCCCCTACACCGTCGCCCCCCCTGCTCCCCCCTCCGGTCGCCCCCCGCACACTACACACTGCACACCTGCCCACACCCGCAGGAAAAACCGGGCCATCAAAAATCACCCCGGGCTGGGCCAATATCTGAAAACTGGGCTTTTTTCCAGGCCCGGGCCTATCATCTAAAAACCGGGCTGGACCTGGGCCAGGCCAGGCCCCGCCCAGGCTCGGCCCATTGACACCCCTAGCCACGGCGATGGAGAGGCTACTGACAGAAGCTAGTGCCGTAATCACTGAGATTACTTTGCCACAAACGAGTTTTGAGAAAGAGAAAGATTTATTGTACTTGTCATTACATTTTAAGTGTAATGTGACTAGATAATAGTTCATGTAGCACTCATCACATAAAAGGTGATAAAATGACAATCTAATTGTTGAATGTCACATGTATTTGCTGTCTAATTACATTACATATAAGTACAATAAACCTTTCTCTTTGAGAAATCCAGAATTGTTTGTTTGGCTCATTGTTGTCAGTTCGTGCTATGTTATGACGTAATATAAATAAAAAATATTCTTATGATAGTTGGTATTACGTGGACTATGGTGAAATATTAAAATATGTATTTGAAATAGATATAATTTTTTTTAATTAAGGTAAGTTAAGGGTTGGCTGGGATGATCGCACGGGAGGCAGAACGGACACGTGTCTTGCGCATAATAAACGTCCCGCCGGCCGCCAGTACGCGCGAGCTGTTTAAGGCGACGAGTGCTTCCTTGATATATACGTATGTTGTTGTCGGAGACGCTTCCGCCCCCGTCCCCTGCTTCTTGTGCCTGCCAGCATAGTGGGATCGCCGCCTCCGCAAGCATAGGGGAACGATGGTCGCTGTGGGTTCGGCGTCCGCCTCTCTGGGCTCCTGCCGTGTGGCCTGCCCGGCCGTCTCGGAGTCCCCCAGGCTCTCCGCCGTCTCGGGTTCTCTGCGATGCCCGGCGATCCGAGGCCTCGGGGCCGACAAAGGGATGATCTTGGCGCTCCCCCGCCGCCGGGTGCTCCCAGTGGTGACTGCCCATCTTCCTCTTTGATCTTGTTTCCATGAGGGTCTGCGTTGTGTTTTGCGTTTTCTTCTCGTTCGGTGGCTCTCGTACACCATCCCTCTTTTTCCTTTTGTTGCTGTTTGTTGGGTTTATCGCTGGGATTTGTGGGTTCTTTTGGTAGTTTACTGATTGTTGAGTGGGGATGGATTCTAGAGATTCCAGAGCACTCGTGTGCTGAGGGATTCTTGGTTGCTTGATGCGAACATCTCCACAACAATAACGTAGATTAGTAGTTTCCCCGGGGGTGGGGGGGTTGAGGTAATGTTTGAAAGTGCTTACTCCAAAGCAGCTGCGGAATCTCGCAGTTCCACGTACAGCCTGAGGCGATTAGTTCCAAGGGTGAGAGAATTCTGTGATCGAACAGTTTGATCTGGCCGCACACTGCAGAGGGGAGAGCTTCATCTTTGTTTATGTTGGTTGTGTGGATGCTCACCGTGTTAGATCAACATAGAAATGCCTTATTGGCGCAACCGCGCAGGAGAACATGGCCTTGGCTTAACAGAGATCTTTTGTTGTTCTTTTATTGTCCCTCAAATATATTTGCACTCCAACTTGATGCAGTTTCACTTTTCTTTCCTTGGATTCTCATATATGTCAGCTCACCAAGTATAAGCATCTAATTGAAGCATATCTGTACTAAATCTATGCTTGCACAGGTTGGAGCAATGAAACAAGCATCTTCTTCATTTGAGGAGATGTTGAAAGAGTCTGACAAGCCTGTTTTGGTCGATTTCTATGCAACTTGGTAAGTAGTTTATTCTGGGTGTAAAAGGTGTTGTTTCATGGATATTCTTATCATGTGGAAAATGGAGTCCATCTATGGTGGATCACAGAGGGTCACCATAGATGAATGGCCCTGAAAAGTGGAAAAAGGCTACGAGCAATATCTTTGGAGCAAATAAACAAATGTACAATTACTCACATGGAAATCAAATGAGATCCAAGGATCTATTTTGTGGTGCACATATGTTGTCCCTCACAAACACACACAAGAACATACATAAATAGTTCAGTGGAAATGGACAGCTATTCGTTAGTGGGATTTCTCCAGATCTGAGGACAAATGGCCTCGATCACAGTGATTTTCTCGGCCTATTGAGGTCAGACTACCATTGCTTTGACAGAGAAATCCAAAAAGGAAGAGCTAGGAAATAATGGTCACACAAGACATTGATTGTTTGGGCAGATAGTCATCTCTGAACATTCTGTAGCATGATCTTTTGTGCTTAACACGAAATCAGTGAAGTAGTTCCAAAAGCCTGATAATTTTCATTTTCTCTGTATTTTCCGAGATTATTGTCATGAGCTCCTATGAAACCTGAAGATACTAAATTTTGTCTGGCATTTTGGTCTAATTCCGTGATCGTATCTTCTTGCAGGTGTGGTCCATGCCAATACATGGTGCCTGTTCTTGATCAAGTTAGTGATATATTGCAAGACAAAATACAGATAGTGAAAATAGACACTCAGAAGGAGAAAGCTATTGCAAATAAGTACCGTATAGAGGCGCTGCCAACATTCATCATCTTTAGGGATGGCGAGCCTTGCGATCGTTTTGTAAGTGAATACAAACCCGCCTCAGCTCCAAGCCAAGACATCCCCTTCTCCCCACTTGTCATGTGTTGATCACTGATCAGGGCACTGCACTTGTCCATGCTTTCCTACAGTAATCTCTCTAGTTCCATGCATTTTAATTGCAGGAGGGAGCGATGCCCATGGCTCAATTTATGGATCGCATTAAGAGTGTACTAGACACTCAGTGATGACACATGGATTGCTCTTTCTGAGGTATTGTCTCACAGTTCCTCCTACTTCTTTGTCATATCCTTCTCCATGCATACCACTCCTGGCAAACTAGTTGTGCCACTTGAGGTGTGGGATTTACCAGTAGCCAACTCTGCTCCTCTTCATCTCATGTCTCACCCTTTCTTTTCTTGGCAGGTTGGAAGAAAAAGTCTGCTAAGCAGCTCAAAGAAGTACACCATCATCTTGCTCCTCTGCAGCGGCTGAACTGGGTTGTATTCATTAATACTGGAGCATCTAAAATCCGGTAGCTCTTGGTGTTTTGATGATGGACTCTCAATTTTTCAGCTTTAATTTTTATTTGTCAACATATTTCTGTACTACAGTTAATGCCTGGAATTGCACAAGTGCTCTACTCTTTTGGATCCCCTATTCTTTATCTTTAAACCTTCTTGGACACACAAGTGTACATGTATTTTAGCTGTGAATCTGTGATAGACAGTCAAGATCTCCTACAGCCTCTTCCATTAGTTTGAAGCAACACTAACCATGAAACATGTTTGGCCGAACTTTTTTTTTTTTTTTAAACTGCGCAACGTTATAATAAACATTGTCCAAAGATGATCTGGCCGACTTGGAGGCTGTTAGATGACAGGTTAATGGTAGTTTACGGGATAATTAGATTATGGGTGTGTAAATGCAAACTCTGAAAGTTTGAGCAAGAGACTGCACAATTTGACCAAGGAAATCTTATTTAACGAGGCTAACCCAGGGTTTATTTTTGGCATCTTTTCCCCCCTCATATAAGTTCTACTTCGTATGTGCACATCAGTAGGTAAGATTTGAGACAAACATATAAAAATTTTACCCTTATCTTTTTTTTTCTCCTATCTCATATTTTAGTATCTCAATACAAAACAATCACAAGAGCATGCGTGTCATATCAATACTTGTGCAGCATGTATGCTAAGAGCTTCATGCTAAACATGTTGACTGGGCCTTTTTACTTGAATGGGTGGTCCACAAATTGGACATAAAGGATGAAGGGATGTAACTCTCATTTTTACACCCCATAAAGCTCCCTTCAGTTGCTTCTTTTGCGGATGTTATACAATGAGTCCTTATAAGGAGGAGCTCTTCTCCGATGGGTAGATGAATATAGAGCGATCGAGACATATACTCACCATTGGAAACTTGACCTCTATCCTATACTGCAAACTTCAAAGGAGGGTCCCCATGACTCTTCTCTCTTTCTTCAAAGAGTGTCCATTTGCAGAAGGGGAGGAAACCTTGACTTCCTGCTCCATGCACAAAGACGATCGATATCACGTGTAGTCTGCTCTTCTGTGACTATTTGAGTCGTTACGTAAGGCCACCATCTTCCCTTGTGCACTCTTCTTCCCTTCTGCACTCTGATCCATATAGTTTTGCTAACAGAATATGCCATCATAAAAATACCTATTTTAAGGAAGGTTTTAGGGAACATTACACTTGAAGAGAGTGGAAAGAGCATGTTCATATGGTGGAAGTAGCAAAGATAATGAGGAAATTATCCATACCCTCCTAAATTTGAGAAAATAATTTATAAGTGTTTTAACTAATTTCTTCCACAACAAAGTTTTAAGTAATTTCAAATTGAGTGGAAGGTAAATTGTATATATTCTCCTAAAATCTATTATTTGAATGTATACTCTTGAAATCTTCATAATACATTTTATACTTTCGAAATTAAAAAATCATCAAATATATCTTTGTAGCTAGAAATTCGTCAAAATAGATGATATATTCTACTAATATGTGAATATAATTATCAAATAAAGGGTGAAAATTATTAAAATATCTCTCTTCAAGAGAGAGAGAGAGAGAGAGAGTGTGTGTGTTTAAAAAAACTATTTTTTTAAATAGAGTTGTAGAAGGCGCGCAGGTTAGTCTTTTGTCCTCTTAATTCAATTGTTGTTAGGTTAAATAAATAGAATCACATGGCAGCAACAGACATGAAAAATTACATAGAATATATAATTTTTTTTTGAAAAACTATTTTGAAGGACAAGGGGTAGGAAAAAATATCACATCCAAAATTTTCTTGTAGAAGAAATTAGTTAAAACACATATAGATTATTTTCTAAAGCTTAGGAGGGTATGACTAATTTTCCCATTATCTTTGCTACTACAACTATATGAACATGGTCTTATCCACTCCCTTGAAGTGAAACAGCCTAAACTACCAATACGCAATAACCTATCATCTAACAACCTCCAAGTCAGCCTGATCATCTTTAGACATTGCTAATTATAATGTTGCGCAGTCAAAAAAGAAAAGTTCGGCCAAACATGCATGTTTCATGGTTAGTGTTGCTTCAAAGTTCAAACTAATGGAAGAGACTGTAGGAGATCTTGACTGTATATCACAGCTCAAAATACATGAACACTTTGTGTGTCCAAGAAGGTTTAAAGATAGAGAAGAGTTGGATCCAAAAGAGTAGAGCACTTGTGCAATTCATGAAATTAACTGTAGTACAGCAATATGTGGGTCATGAACTACAAATACAAATTAAAGCTGAAATTTTGAGAGTCCATCGTCAAAACACCAAGAGCCAGTAGATTTTAGATGCTCCACGAGAGAGAGAGAGAGAGAGAGAGAGAGAGAGAGAGAGAGAGAGAGAGAGAGAGAGAGAGAGAGAGAGAGAGAGAGAGAGAGAGAGAAGAAGAAGAAGAGAAGAAGAAGAAAGAAGAAGAAGAAGAAGATGAAGGATCATATGTCAGTTGTGCCATGCACTACCGCCAAATCATGCACGATGGAGACACCGACCTCCAAAGTCCAAACCAGCACGGCATGTCCATGCCTGTGGACACGGCGGTTCTCTCATGCCATGATGTGAATCGAATGGATAGGTTGGAACGATGAAGAAGAAGAAGACTTACCAAAAGAAGAAGGAGAAGACTTCCCGTGCAATGCGATGAGGAAGAAGATGACGACGACGACGGGGCAGGTGTAGGGCAGCGACGACGTGGGGAGCGGGCACCAGTGACGTAAGCACGAGCAAAAGTAGCCATGAAGAAGATGAGACTGGGTGGAGGCGACCATTTTTTTTTTTTTTTGATAAGTGAGTGATTTGTATTAAGATAAGAGAAAATGTACAAAAAGAGTCTTATCTACAAAATTTGCATAATAAGATTAAAGGATAATAGAAGGTTCTAGGAGAGTGCACCTCACCTTAAAGAGGTGAGATGTTCTCACCCCACCAGTACACTTCTAGAATCCTGCAAAGAGAAAGACTGAGTTTAAGACTACACAATCTATAAACTATGAACTCATAACCAGCAACTACTAAAGAGCAACAAATAAGACAACCACTAGATCAACCATTTTGACTAATCATCATAGATTCTATGTAGTTGAAAATTTTGTAGGATGCTTGATGTTCTCTTTGATATTCTTCCTTTCCTTTTAGCTCCTTAGATGCAACAACGAATGTCTTGAAGAATCCTCAATAAAAGTTGAACTTTGCTAGTGCTCTTGCCTTCAAAAATCCTTGTACATCGTTCCTTCCAAATCCACCAAATAGCCGCTCTTATTGAGTTTAAAGCTAGAGATGTAGCCAAACCCTTCTTATGGAAGCCAACTCTAATTGCATCAGCTTCAGAGTGTAAAGAAAACCTTGGATGTCGATTATTTTCTGTTTCTGATTATTTTCTGTTTTTGACCTGTTTCTGATTTTCTTATAGGAAATGGATGCGGAAAATGTCATTTTCGATTCCGACTCCGATCCGTTGGCAGCCCTATATCACACACTGTGAAAACAGGGGCCACTCCCAATGGTCAGGGTGGGGAAGAACCTCTCCCATCCTCATGTAAACACAAACCATGTGTTTTTTAATGGACGAACAATCGAGCGATTTCTGTGATAACCGGCAAGGTGAGGGTTTGTTATATGTTTAATATTTAAAATATATAAAAAAGTACATAAAGAATTTCAATTTTTTTTATAAATAGCAGCAATGCTACAGTAATTTACTGTAGCACTACAATAACTCGCTGCGCATGCGAATTTTTTCTTTCTTAGTTTTATTTTTAAAAAAATCAAAATATGTAATATTAGTTGTTTTGATTTGTAAATTTTATAAAATGTAAAAAATAACATATAAAAATTTATTTATTTTTTTATAAATAACAATTACTATAGCGCTACAGTAACTCTTGCTTAAAAGCAGGAGGTCCCGAGTTCGATTCCTGGGGGGGGGGGGGGCTTACCTGATTTACATACAATCCTCGAGGTGTGTAAATCTGGGGTTTTTCCGGTCAAGTGGGGTAAGGACAATACGGGTATACATAAAGTAGGAGCTGCCAAATCCTGACCTTGGAGTTCACGAACACCAATCTTTGAGCCCACAAAATCACACGGGGCGGGATTTTCTCGTTATCAAAAAAAAAAAAAAAAACTCACTGTTCAATAAAGTTTTTCTTTCTTAGTTTTAATTTTTTTACTATGTTCAACTTAAAGAAGACATACTGTTATTTTTTTATGTTATATGTGTTAATTTTAATTTAATATATACTCAAAACCTACTGTACAAGTCAGGATGACTGTTTATAAAAATTATAAAATTTTATGTTATATATATATATTAAAAACTAAAAAAAATTAAAATAACTAATATTAAAAAAAGGTTTTGAGAATGTTTTTAGGAACGGGTTGGGCAGAAGGAGTGTTGGGGTTGGGTGGGGCAGTTGGGGTTTGTTTTTTTGGGCGGGAAAAAAAAACTTTGAGGATGTTATTTGCAGTGTTAGAATGTGGAGGTAGTGAGTCGGGGAAGAGTTTTTCAAATGAGAAAGATTTACTGCATTTTAGGAAAGTCAGTAAGTCCAATTTATTTATTTTGGATTCTAATTTTTTATTTTAGAGTCTAATTTATCTTTTATTTTGAAACCAAATTACTTTTTAAGTTCTAAAATAAAAAATTAAGCTCTAAAATAAGTGAGTTGGACTCCAAAATAGATGGATTAGGTTCTAAAAAAAAATTAGATTTCAAAAAAAAAACCACATGACAACTCATGTGACGCCACATGAACTATCATCTTAAGTGGATTGTACTTATTGTACTTTCTCAAAGTGCAGTAAATCTTTCTCTTTTCAAATTTAAACCTCTAATAGAGTTTTGTTTCTTTTAAAATTTAAACAATTTTTAAAGGGAGGCGATAAAGAGAAGAAAGGCTCAGAAGGGACATGTGACTTCTTAGAATGGCTGGGTTAAGTTTGAGTTTTAGTAATATATGTAGACACCAACTATCATTAGAATATATTTTTTATTTATATTATGTTATAACATAACACCAACCTATAACAATGAGCCAAACAAAAAAATCGGATTTATAAATAAGTCCTTTAGGACAAAGTGATCTCATTGCTTACGGCACCAACTTCCGTCAGTAGCGTCGTCATCGCCGTGGCTTCTTTTTAATCCCGTTAAGCTCACTGTGTAACACTATTGAGGAGAGCACCCAAGTCCATGTCAGCGGCGGGCACAAATATTAACGATTGAAGTCTAAAAATACATATATTTGATACAAAAAACTATCATACAAAAATACATATATTTGCTGCACAAGCATCTAATTTAGAGTTAAATTATTGATTGGGGAAGAGGAATCTGTCATCAGTGGTGCAACCAGCTTCAACTTTTTTGTTGGGTGGTGGGTCAGACTCGTGCCTGGCTAGCGACTACGCTGACCCAATTTGGTTTTATTTGAATTTTTTGTTGATTAGTAAAAATGTTTGACACAAAAGTATATTTATGACACATTGTTTTTTTAACACGTCTAACTATATTTAAAAGTTGTAATAAATATCCCTCAAATGTTGAAAGAGTGTGAGAAAGATGATTGATTTATTAATCTATTGTAATTTTATAATATGTAATTCATTCAAATGGTTGGTTAATCAAAAGGTGGGATCTCGTTATCTCTCGCCTATGCCGGTGGGAGTAGCTCAAGTTAATGACCACCCCAGCTCTCTTAGAATAGTGACGAATTCAAAATTTTCATTCGGTAAATGTATTCTTAAATATATATTTTTTGATCCAGTAAAATTATAAATTGTGAAATTTTACATGTTTAATAAAATTTTTTCAATCTAATAAAATTATATGATCTCACTGACATTAAGATGGATACGTCACTATCTCAGGGCATGTGTACATCACGAATACCACAAATTCGCTTAGCAAGAGCCCTGAGCCTTCTATTGCACCTGAAGTTGGCGGATCTTGTCCTTTGTGTGATTGAAGGGAGTGCCCACAACATCGGGATATTTGGCACTCACCCTTCCTAGCTAAAATGTTTATGTTTAGGAGGAAATAGAGAAAATTTCTTATTTACAAACTACTTTGCACTAAAAACTTATAAGATTACTGTTTTGATATTTATATTTGAGGAGGTGATTTCTCGCTCATTAAATCTATAGACTCAAAATGGCTCATTACAGCCCCTTTGTTTGCATGCTCGCCCCACATGTCCCCAGACACTTCGAAGAAGTCTGAGCACACCCCTGTGTAGTTACTCCAGGTCTTTCTAGCGGTCTTCGGACCTCCGAGCTCCACCAATCGAATAGCCCTGGGATGCTTTCGAAGCCACCATAACTGCTCCCACTGTGTCGCTATTCACGCTTCTCGTAGGCACGTAACTCCTCATAATGGAAGGACAACATCGTAACTTCCCACGATCCAAGCAATTTTCATGCCACGATCTTCTCAATATCTCTCCATCAACGCCTTAATGGTCCATTATAGCTTGTTGGCATATTGACTGGCGACTGCCTAGACTTTGGCTATATAAAGAGATCAAAACTCCAGATGTAGAGGTACACAAACTTCTCTGCCTAAAGCCTCTAAAAAACATAGTCTAAGTCCTTCTAAGTCCTTCACTGACTTAGACATTGGAAGAACTTTTCTTGGTTCTCCGAACTGGGGCCCCTGACATTTCTTCTTCCTTGCAGGTTCGGCACATCCATTGCTTTTGGTTGAGTTCCTTTACTCCTCTCAAGGTGTAGAAGGGAGTTAGTTGTCTGCTACTAATTTCTGACAGTTACAATATTTATGCACATTTTCTTCGAAATAATATTGATAATATGTAAAAGGACCACACAATAATTTTTGTTTCACACGTATAAATGGTCTTTAGGCTGGTGTAAGAATACTATTATTCTTTATGATATATGCTCTTCTTATAAGTCACCGATGTTTTTAATAATATGTGTGTGAATATAAAGATAAGAGTAATCGATTTGTTTATCTACAAAGCTATAGATTCTTTTTTCTTTCCACACAGGTGGATCGAGTCCCAACAACTATCATGAAAACTTGGGCTTCAAGCATGGCTTGACCCAACCACCCCTTTTGGCAATATCTTTACCAGACATGACAACATTGATAAATAATGTATTGATTTTTCATCTACTTGTTCCCCAAACTTGTTGGATCCTTCTATTAAATGGATTTCTTTTAGTTTCTAGTCCCTATTATCTTTTGTAATTATTTTCCTGTAACTTAGGCTATCAATCCATGAATGTAAGGAACTTAACATTTTTTTAGAAGTAAGAGGAGCTTAACTTTTTTTTAGAAGTAAGACCTTTTAGGAACCTTTTGGTAATTTTCAGTTTTTGATTTTACTCCCTAAAAGGTATTTGCTTCTAAGAAAGAAGAGAGTTAAAGTTTCTTGAGAGTTCAAGACTAGATAGTATGATAATGGAGGTTGAAAGCTAACAAAAGACTTCGAGGACTAAAAAGTAAAAAACAAAACACCCAAAAACGGGAAAAAAAACTTGTTGGACTTGAGCCCTCTCCTTACTTCAGGTTTCAGCAAGTATTCTTCTCCTCCAAGCTTACAGACCTTGCAGTCTACAAGTTTGACATGCCAAACAAATATAAAACTTAATGGTTAGAGGACCATCAAACAATGCACCATGAAGACCCTCCCCATATATACTCCTACAGCCATGGGAGGTCCTCCACAAGATCAAACCCAACAGCCACTAGTACTATATATCCTACAGGCTACATAGAAAGAGAAGGAGAAACCCCATGGCCCAAGAAGAAGAGTTGAAGTTGTATGGATTGTGGGCAAGCCCTCTCTGCATGACAGTTGAGGTTGCACTGAAGCTCAAAGGTGTCAATTATGAGTACATCCAAGAAGACTTTGCAAACAAGAGTGAGGACCTCCTCAGGCACAACCCCATGCACAGGAAGGTGCCTGTCCTGGTGCACAAGGGTAAGCCACTGGCTGAAACACTCATCATTGCCCAGTACATAGATGCAACTTGGGAGGAACCTCCACTGCTGCCTGAAGATCCATATGAGAGAGCCATGGTGTGTTTCTGGGTTGATTTTCTATACAGTAAGGTAAGCACTACTCTATCTTTCCTCTCATAAAATTTTCTAAACTTTGAATGGTATGGCTTGACTTCACTGACAAACTCAATCTACCTAAAACTTGTGTAAAAAGATTCCAAACTCCTCCAACTTGTGATGCCACCCTAGGTATCGATCTAGTTCTTTCGAACACAACATCATGAATCTAATTGTTTGTCCTAATTCTTGCAGTTGCTCCCCGTCAGCAGGACCATCTTCCTGTCTGAGGGTGAAAAACGAGAGAAGGCAATTGAGGAGATGGCAGAGCTTATAAGAAGGATGAGCAAAGAGCTTTCTGATAGGGTTCCTCTTCCCAATGACAAGGGCCTTGGCCTTCTTGACATAGCCATGGGGACCTCCTACTTCTGGCTCAGGGCCCTGGGAGAGATTGCAGGAGTAGAATTGGTGAGCGAAGAGAAGGCTCCCTTCATGTACTCAAGCCTTGTGAAGTTGGAGAGCCATGCAGTGGCCAAGGAGGTGCTGCCTGAGCGGGGCACGCTGGTAGAACATGCACTGAGTGTGAGAGAGAAGATGAGGGCATCCATTGCTTTCTAAAGCTTCTCCTTCACCTGTCTGAGCTTGGGTTTTGTGCGAAGCATCTGTCTGCTTGCGTTTGTAGTGAAGTTACATGTGTGTTTCAAGTGTGGCAGATCTTGATATGGGTGTCCATGTTTGTGAAGTCTGGGGTCTTCCTCTCTTCTGTTATCTATTAAGAAGGGTGAATAAGTCATGTATCTATTCACCTTGGTGTGTGCCTTTCTGTCTATGATACCTTTAAAACCTACAATAGAAGTATGAATGTTGGTGTGTCCATTCTCTTTAATTTGATCTATAATTTTAGTAAAGATGAGACTATGGTCCATTGTTGTGATACCCATTTCTTCTCATTTTGATATCTAATTCAAGAGTTTGGCTAATCTTATAAGGTCTTTTGTCATATCTACATAACCAACTCTCCAACACTTCTATTTATTAATTTATTAAATTATAAAAGACTATCATGCCTACAACGAAACATAATTACCATAAATTAATTCAAAATTATGATACGTTGGAGGAGATTTTGTATATTAACAATCACAATTACCACTACCCCTGAAACGAAATCAAACAATGACATGTAATATATAAACCAGTGATTGTGAAAATGCATGTTTTTACACAGTTAATTAATCATAATTACGGCCACGATGAGCAATGTTGTTAATGACATCCCAAGGTTCTCCATTGCGCATTGGGTTCGCGCAAACCGGTAGGCCCGTTCGGTGTCGGGACCGGTTCGGTCCGCTGCCAGCCTGCCACCTCATGTCTCGTAAACCCTCCTTCCGCCCAAAAAACCAGAGGCGTCTCCTTTCGGAAGGGAGATCTCCGGCAACCGTTGCTCCTGCTCCAGCGCTATGACCGTCGACAAGGCCGCCTTTGCTCCGCGGCAGCCCTTCCTCTCCCGGTTCCACAAGATCGTCCTCGTCTGGGACTACCTCCGCCTCCTCCGAGAATCCACCGTGAGGCCCCTCCTCCTCCGTGCTTTTCACGCTTCCTCGCCGCGGCATTACTCCTCCCTTGTCCTTTGGCATCCGGTGGGAGTAGCTCTTTTATGACAAAAGTACATTTATGACACATTGTTTTTTTAACACGTCTAACTATATTTAAAAATTGTAATAAATATCCCTCAAATGTTGAAAGAGTGTGAGAAAGATGACTGATTTATTAATCTATTGTAATTTTATAATATGGAATTCATTCAAATTGTTGGTTAATCAAAAGGTGGGATCTCGTTATCTCTCGTCTATGCCGGTGGGAGTAGCTCAAGTTGATGACCACCCCAGCTCTTTTAAAATAGCGACGAATTCAAAATTTTCATTTAGTGAATGTATTCTTAGATATATATATTTTTATTTAGTAAAATTATAAATGGTGAAATTTTACATAGTTAATAAAAAAAAATTCAATCTAATAAAATTATGTGATCTCACTGATATTAAAGATGGATACGTCACTATCTCAGGGCATGTGTACATCACGAATACCACGAATTCGCTTTGCAAAGAGCCCTGAGCCTTCTGTTGCACCTGAAGTTGGCGGATCTTGTCCTTTGTGCGATTGAAGGGAGTGCCCCCAACATCGGGATATTTGGCACTCACCCTTCCTAGCTAAATGGACTCTTTCTCTTACCAATGAGGCGGAGGGCAGGCTTTGGTGCTAAAAGGGGTTAGTTGGGAGAGAAAGAAGGGGTCTACTTGTGGAGTGAGAGAGGGAGATTTCTTGTATGCATGTTTGCAGAAGAGGAATGAGAGGACTTAAGACTGTATAGAAGAAGGATAAGGTTGTGGTCAACAGAACTCATACCGTCCAAGATTACAAAGATATGAAGCAAAGTTGTATTAACTAAAAGCTGTCTCAACACTTGCACAGCTCAGGAGTGCAAGATTCAGACAAGTATCATATGGAAGAGGTAGAGAAACTCGTGACATTGTTTGAAATGTTTCATTCCATAAACTAACAAGTATCATATGGAAGAGGTTAGAGTAAACGAGGTTGATAAGAGGGTTACTGTGGAAAGTAAGAGAGAGAGAGAGAGAAAAAGATAGGTGTGTTAATACTCTCTTTTATGTATTTGTGAGTGAGTGTGCATAGGGGAGCTATGTGGGAGATCTCACTATAATATTTTTGTTCTCCTGTCGGTATCGGTCACGGAAGCGTGCCACCCTCATGTGCCTTGGATTTAAAAGTGTGGGCATAGTTGAAGGTTGACGTGGTCATCTTGAAAGTATTTTATTTTATTTCTTTATTAAAAACGTTTATGTTTTAGAGGAAATAGAGAAAATTTCTTATTTACAAACTACTTTGCGCTAAGAACTTATAAGTTTATTGTTTTGGTATTTATATTTGAGGAGGTGATTTTCCGCTCATTAAGTCCATAGACCCAAAATGACTCATTACAGCTCCTTTGTTTGCATGCTCGCCCCACATGTCCCCAGACACTTCGAAGAAGTCCGAGCACACCCCTGTGTAGTTACTCCAGGCCTTTCTAGCTGTCTTCGGACCTCCGAGCTCCACCAACCAAATAGCCTTGGGATGCTTTCGAAGCCACCATAACTTCTTCCACTGTGTCGCTATTCACGCTTCCCGTAGGCACGTAACTCCTCATAATGGAAGGACAACATCGTAACTTCCCACGATCCAAGCAATTTTCATGCCACAATCTTCTCAACATCTCTCCATCAATGCCTTAATGGTCTATTATAGCTTGTTGGCATATTGACTGGCGACTGCCTAGACTTTGGCTATATAAAGAGATCAAAACCCCTGATGTCGAGGTACACAAACTTCTCTACCTAAAGCCTCTAAAACACATAGTCAAGTCCTTCACTGACTTAGACATCGAAAGAATTTTTCTTGGTTCTCCAAACTGGGGCCCCCTGATATTTCTTCTTCCTTGCAGGTTCGGCACATCCATTGCTTTTGGTTGAGTTCCCTTACTCCTCTCAAGGTGTAGAAGGGAGTTAGTTGACTGCTACTAATTTCTGACAGTTACAATATTTATGCACATTTTCTTCGAAATAATATTGATAATATGTAAAAGGACCTGCACACAATAATTTTTGTTTCACACGTATAATGGTCTTTAGGCTGGTGTAAGAATACTATTATTCTTTATGATATATGCTCTTCTTATAAATTACCGATGTTTTTAATAATATGTGTGTGAATATAAAGATAAGAGCAATCGATTTGTTTATATTCTTCTTTCTTTCCACACAGGTGGACTCCCAACAACTATCATGAAAACTTGGGCTTCAAGCATGGCTTGACCCAACCACCCCTTTTGGCAATATCTTTACCAGAACTTGTTGGATCCTTCTATTAAAAGGATTTCTTTTAGTTTCTAGTCCCTATTATCTTTTGTAATTAGTTTCCTGTAACTTAGGCTATCAATCCATGAATGTAAGGAACTTAACATTTTTTTTAGAAGTAAGAGGTGCTTAACTTTTTTTTAGAAGTAAGACCTTTTAGGAACCTTTAATTTGGTAATTTTCAGTTTTTGATTTTACTCTCTCAAAGGTATTTGCTTCTAAGAAGAAGAGAGTTAAAATTTCTTGAGAGTTCAAGACCAGATAGTAAAATTATGGAGGTTGATATCAAAAGACTTCTAGAACTAAAAAGTAAAAAAACACCCAAAAAGAGAAAAATTTGTTGGACTTGAACAGATATTATAATAATCCCCCCAATGACAACTGGCACACCCCTAGTGGGTGTGCCATAGTGTGCACTAAGTATTTCTCCCTTACCAAAGGTTCCAGCAAATATTCTTCTCCTCCAAGCTTACAGACCTTGCAGATTACAAGTTTGACATGCCAAACAAATACAAAACTTAATGGTTAGAGTACCACCAAACAATGCACTATGAAGACCCTCCCCATATATACTCCTACAGCCATGGGAGGTCCTCCACAAGATCAAACCCAACAGGCACTAGTACTATATATCTTACAGGCTACATAGAAAGAGAATGAGAAACCCCATGGCCCAAGCAGAAGAGTTGAAGTTTTATGGATTGTGGGCAAGCCCTCTCTGCATGACAGTTGAGGTTGCACTGAAGCTCAAAGGTGTCAATTATGAGTACATCCAAGAAGACCTTGCAAACAAGAGTGAGGACCTCCTCAGGCACAACCCCATGCACAGGAAGGTGCCTGTCCTGGTGCACAAGGGTAAGCCACTGGCTGAAACACTCATCATAGCCCAGTACATAGATGGAACTTGGGAGGAGCCTCCACTGCTACCTGAAGATCCATATGAGAGAGCCATGGTGTGTTTCTGGGTTGATTTTCTATACAGTAAGGTAAGCACTACTCTATCTTTCCTCTCATAAAATTTTCTAAACTTTGAATGGTATGGCATGACTTCACTGACAAACTCAATCTACCTAAACCTTGTGTAAAAGATTCCAAACTCCTCCAACTTGTGATGCCACCCTAGGTATCTAGTTCTCTCGAACACAACATCATGAATCTAATTGTTTGTCCTAACTCTTGCAGTTGCTCCCCGTCAGCAGGACCATCTTCCTGTCTGAGGGTGAAAAACGAGAGAAGGCAATTGAGGAGATGGCAGAGCTTATAAGAAGGATGAGCAAAGAGCTTTCTGATAGGGTTCCTTTTCCCAATGACAAGGGCCTTGGCCTTCTTGACATAGCCATGGGGACCTCCTACTTCTGGCTCAGGGCCCTGGGAGGGATTGCAGGAGTAGAATTGGTGAGCGAAGAGAAGGCACCCTTCATGTACTCGAGCCTTGTGAAGTTGGAGGGCCTTGCAGTGGCCAAGGAGGTGCTGCCTGAGCGGGGCACGCTGGTAGAACATGCACTGAGTGTGAGAGAGACGCTGAGGGCATCCATTGCTTTCTAAAGCTTCTCCTTCACCTGTCTGAGCTTGGGTTTTGTGTGAAGCAGCTGTCTGCTTGCGTTTGTAGTGAAGTTACATGTGTGTTTCAAGTGTGGCAGATCTTGATGGGTGTCTATGTTTGTGAAGTCTGGGGTCTTCCTCTCTTCTGTTATCTATTAAGAAGGGTGAATAAGTCATGTATCTATTCACCTTGGTGTGTGCCTTTCTGTCTATGATACCTTTAAAACCTAATAGAAGTATGAATGTTGGTGTGTCCATTCTCTTTAATTGGATATATAATTTTAGTAAAGATATAAAGACTATGGTCCATTGTTGTGATACCCATTTCTTCTCGTTTTGATATCCAATTCAAGAGTTTGGCTAATCTTATAAGGTCTTTTGGCATATCTACATAACCAACTCTCCACACTTCTATTTATTTGTTAAATTATAAAAGACTATCATGCCTACAACGAAACATATATAACCATAAATTAATTCAAAATTATGATACGTTGGAGGAGATTTTGTATATTAACAATCACAATTAACACTACCCCTGAAACGAAATCAAACAATGACATGTAACCAGTGATTGTGAAAATGCATGTTTTTACACAGTTAATTAATCATAATTACGGCCACGATGAGCAATGTTGTTAATGACATCCCAAGGTGCTCCATTGTAGGGCTGTAAACGGATCCAGATAATATCCGGATCCGATTCGAATTCGTATCCGATTAAGCATATCCGTATCCGTTTAAAAGATATCCGACGGAGCGGATTCGGATACGGATATTATCTGAATAATAAACGGCGGGACGCAAAAACAGGAGATCCGCTCCGTTTAAGATCCGATCCGACTGAATTAGTTTATGGCCATTAGATTAAATCTAATGGCTCATATTTATATATAAATTATAAATATCTACAACTAAATTAAAACCCTACCCTAAACCTCCTCCCTCCCCCTTTCCGCGCCCCCCCCCCCTTGGTCTCTCTCTCTCTCTCTCTCGCTCTCTCTCTCTCCTCTCTCTCTCCCCCCCTCAGCGACACCCCCCCCCCCCCCATCTGCCCCCACCGGCCCCCCCCCCCCCCCCCTCCGACAGCAACTCCCTCCCCCTCAGTCCTCCCCTCCCCCCTCTGTACCTCCCTCCATCCCCCCTTCCGGCCCCCCCCCCCCCCCCACCTGGCTCTCTCTCTCTCTCTCTTTCCCCCCTCCGACGACACCACCCCCCCCCATCTGCCCCTGCCCCCCCCCCCTCCGACGGCACCCCTCCCCCTCAGTCCTCCCTCCCTCCCCCCTTCCGGCGGCCCCCCCACCTCCTCTCTCTCTCTCTCTCTTTCCCCCCTCCGGCCACACCCCCCCATCTGCCCCTGCCACCCCCTCCCGACGCACCCCTCCCCCTCAGTCCTCCCTCCCTCCCTCCCCCCCTTCGGCGGCCCCCCCCCCCTGGCCTCTCCTCTCTCTCGTCTCTCTCTCTCTCTCTTTCCCCCCCTCCGACGACACCCCCCCCCCCCCCATCTTCCCCCGCCCCCCCTCCGACGCACCCCTCACCCTCAGTCCTCCCTCCCTCCCTTGTACCTCCTCTCTCCCCCCTTCGACGACGCCCCCCCCCCCCCCCCACTGGCCTCTCTCTCTCTCTCTCTCTCTCTCCCCCCGGCGACACCCCCCTCTGCCCCCGCCCCCCCCTCGAAGGCACCCCTCCCCCTCAGTTGGTTTCATTTTTCGAACCGATAATATCCGGATCCGCTCCGAATCCGATCATTATCCGCTAAGATATATGCTCCGTATCCAAATTTTATTCGGAGCGAATACGGATTATCCGATTAAATATTTAGAGCGGACACGGAAAACCCATATCCGCTCCGTTTACAGCCCTACTCCATTGCTCGTTGGGTTCGCGCAAACCAATAGGCCGGCTCGGTGTCGGGACCGGTTCGGTCCGCTGCCAGCCTGCCACCTCATGTCTCGTAAACCCTCCTTCTGCCCCAAAAACCAGAGGCGTCTCCTTTCGGAAGGGAGATATCCGGCAACCGTTGCTCCTGCTCCAGCGCCATGACTGTGGTCCGTCGACAAGGCGGCCTTTGCTCCGCGGCAGCCCTTCCTCTCCCGGTTCCACAAGATCGTCCTCGTCTGGGACTACCTCCGCCTCCTCCGAGAATCCACCGTGAGGCCCCTCCTCCTACGTGCTTTTCGCGCTTCCTCGCCGCGGCATTACTCCTCCCTTGTCCTTTGGCATCCGGTGCAGAAGAAGGGAAATCGGGACGCGTTGGCCTCGGGTTTCAAGAGTGCGAAGGACGCCTACCGGGACGTAGAGGAGTACCGGGCGTGTTCGACCCCCTGCTGTTGGAAGAGGTGAAGGCGCACATCGTCCAGGTCAAGGATGAGGAAGGGGCTAGTCTGTTCCTCCTTTTCGATTGTCGCTGGTTTCCTTTTGCGGGTTTTTTGTGTTGGCGCTACTG